>OVAP01002561.1:0-19087 GCA_900406295.1 Aurinia saxatilis
AAACATTTTATATCGTGGCTAAAAACCATAAAATCCACGATATATCAGCTTCACAAAAAGACTCACCGGATATTTGCTGAATATTGGTGATCCTATTCTTCAAGGCCATTGTCTTAGATTTTGTGAAGAAGTGGTCGAGAAAAGCCGCTCGAATCTCTTCCCACGTCCAAAGAGATGTTAGAGGTAAAGCCTTGAGCCATTTTTCCGCCATATCGGTAAGTGAAAAAGGGGAAAAGCATGCACATGCAGTCACTTGGCGAGCCATTGGTGATAATGTTGCACATCCTCTCAAAGTCATTGATATGGTCCATCGAATTCCCATGAGCATGGCCTTGGAACCGATTTTGCTTCACCAAAGCAATCATTTGAGGTGTGACTTCATTACTTTGGCTAAGAACACGAGTGGGACATATTGAGTAGAATGAATGTGGAGTATTCAAAGCTCCAATGGTGACAGCTTGTTGGGGATTGGCGGTGCGTAGTTGTCGAATTTCCTCCTGCATCTTTCTCATCTCCTCAAGAAGTGCAGCCTTGTTGTTGTTGTTATTCTCTCCCATTGCTGTTTTTGAATTTGCTTTGCGCTTGTCTCTTTTGATTCTTTCTAACTCGGTGTGGTCTAAAATCTCTTCAGAACCTTCACTCCTCAAGTGCATAAACCTGAAACACCAAAGAGGAAAACCGAAAAGAAACTAGTTAGTAAATAAAAATAAAAATAAAAACGAAAGAAAACAAGCAAATAAAAATCCTAAAACTATAGTATAATTCAATAAATTAGTATGCAAGTTTTAATTGGTCCCCAGCAACGGCGCCAAAAACTTGATACATAAAGTTTTAACCTATATATTCTAACCGCAAGTGCACAATAATTATCAATAGTATTAAAGGTATCGAATCCACTAAGACCAATAAATTTGCAAACTAATATTAATAAACTCTTAATAAATTCTAGGACATGGGTTTTAAACTACTAATTTTCATAACTAAGTAACTAATAGATTTGGGGGGTTAAACAATTAATGGCAAGGCTAGGCTTTTGAGACTTCAGATTTAGACTCAAAACAGCAATTAGACGCCTCGAGTGTCGATAGACACCAATAGAGTGTCGATCGACACCGCACGGGAAATTTAGGTACCAACTTAATTCTTGAACATGAAAAATCTATTGTAATGTATACCAACTTCCATTGAGCGTTCGATCTATGATTAAACCCTAGTAAACTAAATTCCTTTATGAGTTCTAAGGGATTAATCATGCATTAAACCTAGGTTCAGTTGTTCATAAACTATCTAAACCAAATTCCTTTGTGAATTGATAATCTACTCCTACTAAGATTTGTTCCAGAAATTATTAACACCTCCATGTATAATAATTAACATATGATCTAGACTCTAGGTGATCAATCAAGAGCTAGCATTAAACTTAATCTAGAGGAAGAATTAAAGGTCCAACTTAAATTCACCATATGGCTATCAATTCTTCATCTAAACCCTAGGAACCCTAAGCCTAGAATAATAAATCACAGTACTCGTTTCTCCTCTGGCTGTTTGTGCTAAACCAATCCACAGGCGACCATATGACATCATGAAACTCGAACGAATCTATTGCTTGTGTCATGTGTATGCATCCTATGGAGACTCGAAACCACCTTTTTCGAGTGTCCTTTTTCCTCTGAAGTCTGGTCAAGTTTGGAAGGTTGGTTATTTGTGAATCATATTCCCTTGGACTGGGATGCACTGCTCACTACTATATCTTCAACAACTGCGGATAAAATTGAATTGTTTCTGAGAAGATACGTCTTCCAAGCAACCGCTTATCACATATGGCATGAACGTAACGCTCGAAGGCACGGAGCAGTGGCTACCTCTCCCGCCGTGCTTGCTCACCATCTTGACAAGATCGTCCACAACCGCATAAGCTCCATGCGTCAACTGGGTGATCCTTCTTTTGACAACGCTTTGCTAATTTGGTTTGAATCCAGACCCGTTTGATCTTCCTTGTGAAGTTCATAACTCTGTTTCTCTTAGCTTTTAAGTTTTTCCCATGTTTCCATAGATATAAATTTTGGGTCACATTAGTGATGTAAAACAATTTTTAAAAAATATATTTTAAAAATTTCAACAAAAAAAAAACACTTCTTTTCAAAACTAACATTTTATATATATTTACAAAACTACCATCACAAATTACAAATTTATTAGGGTTTTGTTATGGTCGAATATCCCCACTTATATTCACATGGTTACAGTCGAGATGTGAGGGCTAATGTCCAGGACATTAATCTCTTACATACCGAGGTTGTCTACTAAGACACAACCTCGGAAAGTTAATAGCTACCGAGGTAGTTTAACTAAGTCACCACCTCGGTCTAGAACTGCATTTGTAAATGTCGAGATCATTGACCAGATCGTGAACTCGGCCTTACTTTCTCTACATATTGTGCCGAGGACATAAATTGAATCATATCCTTGGCCCAGTTCTACCTTACGCATTTCGCCGAGGATGTAACCTAAATCATTACCTCGGTCCGTATCTCTTGCACGTTCCTAAAGGACAAGCTTGTCCTTAACAGATCTTGCTACGACAACCGACTGGGCCGAACAATGCAATAACCAGGCCCACTTCTATTAAAGGCCGAGAAGAGCCAAACCAAATTACTAAGCATGACGAGCCGACCTAAGGGGAAAAAGCAAGAAGGATTAGGAAGATACGAGAAGATTTATGAGTTTAACTTATCTCTAAAGTCGGCATAATCTTGTATATATACCTCCTTAGGTTAAATTTGTTAGATCATCTCTTTATAGCCTAAGAACCCTAAACGCTTTTGCTACAAAAGACTCTTTTTACTCAAATCAATATAAACAGCTCTTCGCTAATTCTCTTGGTCTGAATCTGAACCTTTAGTTCAAGTTTCCTTTCAAGAATCTCGAACAAATAGTGGTTGTGTGAGTTTTTACCTACACAGGTTTAGGGCTTTAGTACTTAGGGTTTAGTAAAATTATAGAGTTTATGATTGACTTAAGGTTTTCAGAATTTAGGGTTAAACCCTTATAAAATTAGGATTAATTTTTATAATAATTATTAGGATTTAATTGTTGAGATTTAAGGTTTATATTTGAGGGGTTGGATTTGAAGGGTGCGAAGACATTTTGGTTTTAGGATTTTAGTATTTTTAAACCCTAAACTCTATATCCTAAACATAGAATCTTATAAAAAGTTAATCCTATAATAGTGGTATTTTTGAAAATTTACTCCTTCTTATAGTATTTTTGAAATGTGGTATACTTCTAAAAATGATAGTTTTAAAATTATCCCTTCAATTAAGCTATGGCGACGAATGACTAACTATAGTCTAGTGGATATCTGTGTGACTAATATACAAAAAGGGAACACACAGCTCGTGCAAGCCTTTATATAAACACTTAATTATATAATCTAGCAAGCTATTGTTAGTGATTTGGCTTCAGTGTCAAACTGTCATAAGCAAATAGGATGGATTTGGATTTCAGGAAAAGGATTAAAAATATAAGTGCTTTCATTGTCTCGGTTGGATTACTAGTAATGAAAACTGGTTAAATAAAGTAAAAGGGGATTAGTGTGCACATCATAAATTCACAAAGACTAGTCTAGTGGATTTGAATATTACAGTCTCATCTTTAATGTGTTAAACTTTTGGTCAATCACAAGATCTGAATCACAGGGCTGGGGAGCGATGTTTCAAAAGCTAATTTTGAGCTTCTCAAGGTCAACATATTAGTTGAGATGGCTCCATGTAAAAGGATCATATCCATGTGAGATTATATCTAAGCTAATAGAAGAGGTCTCGGCAATTCCTAATGCAAACGATGTGGACAAACAGAAGATGTCTAAATGAATTACCCTTATGCAATTCTTTTTTTCTTTTCGATCCTCTACTCTACTACCAAAACATTAGTCCTGGAGAATGCTCTGCTTGCGAGCAGCCAAAGCAACTAGTGTCTCCAAGCTAGTTTTCTTCTTGGATTGTCAAGAACCAGCTTCTTTTTTTTTCTCCCAAGAGATCATTCTAAAGAAGCTCTAAAATTAATAGATATTACTGTATATCTCTCTTGTTTAGTTTCAAAGCCATTTCATTTCATCATATTCTTTGTTTAAACAACCGATTTGTCAATGCTTTGGCAAAGTCTGTCTTACTATCTTCTGATGCTTCCTCTCCTAAAGGAGTACGATTGGTTTCCAATACAACTTAGTTTGCCTAAAAAAATCATAACAATATTTTAGAAATTCACTAAAACTACTGAAATTATTCAAAATAGTTGTTTGAACATACCTTCTTAAGTTCTTATTATATATTAAAATAACTCATATAAGAAGTTATTATAAGAAAGAAAAACATGATGATTGGTCGGTTCACGTAGAAGATCATTAACTCTCATAAATTTTGTAGATAAACCGGTAGATAATCATTTTGGAGATAGAGCTCATGGTTGAAGTTTTTTTCCTCGGTTTCCTTTGTAGAGGATTATTTTTTTTATCTAGGAGACTTGACAAAGCAAAGATAAAATATTCGAAGATTCAAGAGTCAAAAGATTGTTTAGACTCTTTATTTAAAAAAAAATTATATTTCAAGATTAGAAGGAGCTTTATGGTTGGCTTAATAGTATCTAGATAACTATATTTAGGCTTATGATATCATAGTTTTTATGATTTTGATTTATTGTTCCTTGTATTCTTCGACTGCTTACTTTCAATAATACGATTCAGATGATTAAAAGAAAATTGGTTGAAGAATTAAACAAAAAGGATAGAAGAAGAATGGGAGAAGAGCAAATATTTGAGGGAGGTGAGGTGTTGGCAAGTCACATGGTTCATGTGCATTGTTCCCTTTTTCCTCTACACCTCATTTGGTCGTAATAAGATCCCGATCTACAATCTCTCTACAAGACAAATCAACTTTATGTTAATTATTATCTTATCCATATAATTAACACTCCTTTTTACTGTAGTTTTTACGTAATTGTGATCTAATTTAATGGTGGTGGGCTAGAGAGACTGATTTGTTATTATAAAGCACTGTTTAGGTTTTTCTTTTTTTTATTTGTTTCTTCTCTAAGTAAGCATCCTTTTTAAATGTGAATTATTTTTGTTTAAAAATCTTGTTTTTTAATTTGGTAAATAGTTTTGCTGGAAAAGCAACTTTTTTTTACGGTTAGATACAAAAAATTTACGTATTTAGAATGAGATCCGACTATCTTAGATCCGGCTCTAAGGATTATGTATACACAAATGAGAGCGTTGAATATGTGAGGGCATACATAATCATGGTAACGATTTAGATACAATAATAATCATGATTGTGATCTATGATAGCTGGTGTGTAGTGTATCATTTTTATTCGAACACTGATATGCATGTGATGGAACTAAAAAAATTGAGTTGATTATCTACATCAACATATATATTTTGTTTTCTTCAACTCTTACATTAGAATATTTACATTTCATTATGGTGTCATAGTTAAATTCATGTTGTGCGTCATGCATGAAAATGAAATTTTATGCAAACAGACATTTAGCTCGAGTATAGAAAAACCATAGACAACAATTTCCAATTGAAAATGATTAACAATGAATAATTATCTCATGTCTCTTGTATTTCTCTTTTAAGTCTTTTTAAAATGTAGAGATAATTCTAATATATCCCCCTCGATGATGATTGTTCAGTAACAAATTTGATTGTAACATCAAGCTAAATTTCAGGAGACTCCAACTTAAAATAATTACCGATGAATACATAAATTTACATACTAGAAGCGATATTAATTAGTGATGAATATTTTGAACATTCACTTTTAATACACTAATTTGAAATATATTGTATAACTAAATATAGGTAAAATCTATAAAGCCTTTGAGATAAATAATACTCTCTTTCTCAAGAAGAAGGAAATAAATATACTCTCCAACCAACATACAATTTGTATTATTATCAATGTTCCATATATGGTACCATTCAGATTCAAGTCTGACATAACACATGTTATTCATCTTTTGGTATCACATTGTCTCATATGATGGGATACACTGTGTTATGAGGATCTTCTGCATTATTTATACACCTTTTTTTTTTTTTGTTATCTGGTGCCAATGGTCCAAATGGTAATAGTGATTGATCATTGTCCTTCTCAGATATATTTACTGTTCTTGTGAAAACGATAATGATTGTATCTGGAAGTGAAATGAGAACCGACAATTAAAAAAAAGTATAATTAAAACAAGTAGGTCCCACATTTCACCGAACCCCATTTACGAACGTTGATATCTCACCAATCTGACGGCTCACAGCTTTTCAGAGATTGGATTAATCACAGCCGTTGGATCAAATTACCTTTCCCTCTTCTTACTCCACAATAAATATTTCAACCATCTTCTTCACTCACTCATTGCATTCACTCACTCACCACCGTCCCACTCCCATCTCGCCGGGAAATCTCTGCTTCTTCTTCTTCATCTTCATCGTAAGTTCATCTTTACTCATGTCTAGTTTACTCTTTGTAATCTGAGAAATCTAGGTTAAAATGAATAAGTCTTACTCTACGTACACTGATACTTTGATCCAATCGTCTTCTTCCGAATCTGTATACGCTCTTGATCTGCTTCGTACTTGTTCTTTCTTGTGTTTACTTCTATTTTGATTCAAACCTGGTGTCGATTTGAATTCCGAGAAAATATTCGTTTATGCGATCGTCGCTTGATTTGTTTGGATCTGATGCAGATTGTTTGATCCGAGATCTCGATATTTATAGTTTTTGACGTTCGATTGAGTTGAAATCTAAGATCTGATACAGATTTTTTTTTTTTTTTTGTTCATGTTATGGTTGCTTTATCTGATTCGAGATTGTTGGTTTGTGCATTTAATTTTCAGATAAACTAGAAGATGAGAGAGATCCTTCACATTCAAGGTGGTCAATGTGGGAACCAGATAGGTTCGAAATTCTGGGAAGTTGTATGTGATGAACATGGGATTGATCCTACTGGTCGTTACGTTGGAAACTCTGATCTGCAGTTGGAGCGGGTGAATGTGTACTACAACGAGGCATCGTGTGGACGATATGTTCCCCGTGCTATTCTTATGGATCTTGAGCCTGGTACTATGGACAGTGTCAGAACTGGACCTTATGGTCAAATCTTTAGGCCTGATAACTTTGTTTTCGGGCAATCTGGTGCTGGAAACAACTGGGCTAAAGGGCATTACACTGAGGGAGCCGAGCTTATTGATGCGGTGCTCGATGTTGTTCGCAAGGAGGCTGAGAATTGTGATTGTCTTCAGGGTATGTAGACTCTTCCTTTCTGTTTTAAGAGACAAAAATGGTTTATTGAAGGTCTTTGAACTGTGGTGTTGAACATTTTTTTCTAACACTGATATGTATAATTATGATTCTTTTCAGGTTTCCAAGTATGCCATTCGCTTGGTGGAGGCACTGGGTCTGGAATGGGAACTTTGCTGATTTCTAAGATCAGGGAAGAGTATCCTGATCGAATGATGCTTACTTTCTCTGTCTTCCCGTCACCTAAGGTCTCAGACACAGTGGTTGAGCCATACAATGCCACACTTTCAGTTCATCAGCTGGTTGAAAATGCTGATGAGTGTATGGTTTTGGACAATGAAGCCCTTTACGACATCTGTTTCAGAACACTCAAGCTTACCACTCCCAGCTGTAAGTCCCTTCCATGTCCCTTTTTGTGATAATTTAATCATTGATCTCGGCAGCCATGAGTGTTATCAGTTTATCATATCACTGTGTCCTGGATTCAATATCAAGTTCTGATTCGTCCTGTCTCAACTGTTTGCTGACGTTTTGTGATGGCTTGACTGCAACAGTTGGTGATCTGAACCATTTGATCTCTGCAACGATGAGCGGCGTTACATGCTGTCTTAGGTTCCCTGGTCAGCTCAACTCCGATCTAAGGAAGCTTGCAGTGAATCTCATTCCTTTCCCTCGTCTCCACTTTTTCATGGTTGGTTTCGCCCCTCTCACTTCCCGTGGCTCCCAGCAGTACCGAGCCCTTACCGTTCCTGAGCTCACCCAACAGATGTGGGATTCAAAGAACATGATGTGCGCAGCAGACCCGCGTCATGGCAGGTACCTAACTGCCTCAGCCATGTTCCGTGGCAAAATGAGCACAAAGGAAGTGGACGAGCAGATGATTAACGTGCAGAACAAAAACTCTTCCTACTTTGTGGAATGGATCCCAAACAACGTCAAGTCAAGCGTCTGTGACATAGCTCCTCGAGGTCTCTCAATGGCATCGACCTTTATTGGGAATTCCACATCAATTCAAGAGATGTTTAGGCGGGTGAGTGAGCAGTTCACTGCTATGTTCAGGAGAAAAGCTTTCTTGCATTGGTACACAGGTGAAGGAATGGACGAGATGGAGTTTACTGAAGCTGAGAGCAACATGAACGATCTCGTCTCTGAGTACCAGCAATACCAAGACGCAACTGCAGATGAAGAAGGCGAGTATGAAGAAGACGAGGATGACGAGGAGCTATTGGATCACGAGTGAAGTAGCTGATATTACCTTTTTCGAATAACTCTATTGTTCGTTTCCTTAATCGGTATGTGTTTACTTGAGTTTCATATGTATTGTTTGTGATGGTCTGTGTGTAAAAGTGAAGTCGATCGGAGCTATTTTTTTAATTTGTGTGCTGTTATAAACAAGTCCATTGTGTTTTTTACACTCTTTCTACTTTAAATGATTCGTTCCTAGATTAGAATTTAGCCATTTTAGTTTTTAACACATCAAAATTAAGATTAAGCTTGGAAGATGTAACAATTCTCATAGAAAACAAAACAAGATTAGTTGGACTTTACGATCATTGTCATTACAAACTCCACATCTATGGAAACCAATTGAGGTTGATATTCTTTGGTGAAAGAATGATCAGCTCCTTCCACAATTTCCAGCTTGTGGTTCGCAAACTCCTTAGCATCTTCCACAGGTACTACTTTGTCCTCCGATCCATGAACTGTCAACAATCTGCATTCTTTGTCTATCTTGAGAAAAGCTTCGTGTATATTAGTGTTTAACCTCTCCATTAAGCTCTCCTCAGTAACACGGTACCCACATTTCCCCCAACGCTAAGATCCTTTTGAAGATCAATGAATCTTTGTTGCTTAATTCTCTCCAAATAATCTACCCCAAAACGCTCATTGCCTTTTTTCAGATCATAACGTCCCGAGAGACTGATTACATTGCGGGCATCTCGGTACTTCGAAGCGTAGAGGAGAACCACATCACCTCCTTTACTATGTCCAAGAATAACAGTAACCACACGGTTCATGTTTGAAAAGTACTGGATAACAGAGTGTAGATCATCAACTTCGTAGCTATAGTTGCCGTAATAGAAACTTCCTTCACTCTCTCCATTCCCGGAGAAATCGAAACGAAAAGCACTGACCCCTTCTTTCTCAAAGTTTTTGATAATGTGGCTTTCTTGTTTGATGGATATCCATGGCATAAGACCACAATTTCTATAGAGACTTGGGTTTTGGAAAATATAACATTAACCTTAAACATACATTTGGGTATTTATACACAAATAAGAAACAACTAGGAATTGGAAGTTATTCATTTTCCTTTGTATATGAGAATCAGATAACCTAAAATTCAATTATTTACTTCATTGTTGTTGCCTAATGGTTACAAAACTGGACATGGGATTGTTTGGTTTTTTTTGTTTGCTTTGATTTGAATTATTCAATTTTTTTTCTTCTAAATATGGTATTACTCAGAAATACATTTTTATTTTGGTTGAGTTTGATGTTAGGAAAATATGGTTTTGGATTGGAGAAAAGAAATAAACCAAAATCATATGGACCCCAAAAAAATAACAATAAAATAATTATTCAACAAAAACTTTTTTTTTTTTTTGGCGGCAAACATTTGATTTATACATAACACAAGTTACATTTCTGTTCATTGTAGTATTCAGATTACATCCACATACTTTTGTTACAATGAGGAGAGTTTCTAGCTTGCTTTGCTAGATGATCAGCCTCTGAATTAGCTTCTCTTGGGATATGAATGAATCTGATTCTTGGATAAGTGAGTTTGTAGTGCTTGATATCCTCGAAGTAATTTGCTAGACTACTTCTCTCTTGGTCCTTTGGAAGGCCGATGGACTTATTTATCCCTTCATACACCAACTTTGAGTCTCCACAAAATGCTATATCCGTATAGCCTAATCTTCTTAGAGTTACTACTGCCTCTCTGAGTGCGTAGGCTTCTGCTTCTGTTGGTGTGTTGACTGGTGGTCCTTTGATTGATCCTTTTACAATAGTCTTGCCTTCTTTATCTTTTAGTATCTATCCAATCCCTGTGTTTGTCTCTTTTAAGCTCCATGAGGCATCTACAAAACAGCAAGCAGTGTTAGTGTATTTGATAATGCCTAGAGGATCTTTAGGGTGACTGAACACATGTTTGTGATGGCTGGTAGACTGATTCAAAACATCTTGTTGAATCATTTCTAGTCTGTTAGCCTCTCCCCAAGTTTTGTGATCCTCTATAGCTCTGTTTATCACAACCGGAATAGGGATCTTCTTGTTTTGATGAAACCTGACATTCCTCATGTGCCATAACGACCATATAAGATGAGGTATAATTGGTACTTGGTCTTTCTCTATTTTATCCATAGCCATCAATATTGCCAGATTTCCTATGTGTGAGCTTTGAGGAAAAGAGTCACCTGATATGTGATTTATTGGAGCCAATTCCCAGACCTCTCTTGAAATTCTGCATTTGAAAAACAGATGGTTGATGGTTTCCTCTTCACCACATAGTATACACTGCCCATCTTTTATTATCTTCCTCTTCTTTAGTTCTGCCCCTACTGGTAACGCTTTATGAATGAGCTTCCAGAGGAAGTGCTTGAGCTTTGGAGGAGTCTTGAGATTCCAAATACTTCTACACATTTCTTTTGCTTCATGGTCCTCATGCATAGTTTGTGTAGCTTGAGAATCGTGTTCCAGATGGTAACATGAGCGTACTGAATAGTTTCCATCTCTAGTGAATGCCCAGGCTAGCTTATCCTCTTGCATTGTTATACTTGGGTGGATTCTAGTGATGGCTGTTATATCCTCTGGGTCCATCCAGGCTTGAAGCTTCTTTTTGTCCCATTGGGCAGTATATTTGGTTGGATAATTTAGTGTATAAAATTTTTATTTTGTTTGGACTTATAGCATAATGTTATTATGTTCGGGTTTAAGAATTCGGATTCAGATAATTCGATTCGGTTTGGGGATTTTGTCTGGTATAACAAAATGAGTTGGTTTTCTGAGAGAGAGAGGTCAGAGTATCAAGGGTAATATAGAAAATTCCAAAAGATTTAAGAGAAAGAGAGGAGGAGAAAATCTGCAAGGAAAGGAAGAAGAAGGCATGGACGAGAAAGAGTTTCGCAGCCTCATCGATCTCTTCCCCGTCGTACGCTCTCGCGACTACCGTGTAATTCTCTCTTCCCTTCAAACTCTTTTTTCTTTGCTTACGAAACCTTGATTCTTCTGTAAACCCTAATTTCCTCAACTGTATCTTTCGATAGGAGGTTTTTGTACTCGCAGACATGGTGATCAACTTGTCTCTTAGGTCTTAGTTTCAATCTCTCTGTTATGGTTTTGTAAATTTTATTAGAATGCTCTGAGATTGAGATTAACATAGTGATCTAGTTTTCTGTAGATACACAATTACAAATGTTTCTTGTAGAGACTAACACTTGTGTTTTGTTTTATAATTTTGGTTTCAGGCTGAGTTAGATTCTTCAAAAGGATCAAGTTCACAGTCAGTTGTGAACCGAGAGGTACATTTTGAGATCTTATGCCTCTTTTTTATGTATTTGCTTGAAATGTGATGGAACTTGGAATTTATCGAAGCAGGTAGATGACTGGCAAGATGCACCGAGTGTAGTTGAGCCGAAACGCTCGCAATTGCAAGATCAAAAGACTGATCATGGTATGCATCTTTTAATCTACCTTGGGTTTTCAAATTATGTAACAGAAGGCCATTTCGTACTAAATACTGTTTTCATTCGCTAAAGAGAAAAATCAATTGTGTGTAAAATGCTCCTAAACCATAGTAAGAAAATATATACTAGAGAATCAAGTTATTAGAAAATCCTCAGAGGTAATCATGAATCTCTGTAATCTTTTTGGGAACAAAGAAGTTTTGAAAAGGATTCTTGATGTCGACTTATTAGTTGTCAAGAAAGATGAGGTTTTCCTGTCTTAGATATTTGGGAAAGTTGCCCTGTCTGCTTGTCTTAAAAATTCTGACATTTGATCCAATTATAATCATTCGGTTTTGTAGATTTGTCGTGTCATATGTGTTTTCCTCAACCAACCTTGTATATGTTTTTACCTGATCTGACACGATGAAATCAAGTATCCATGCTCCTTTAGTGAAAAAAACTTGATATATGCATTTGCGTTACGGATAGCTAGTATCTTTATGCTACTCTTAAACACCTATATAATTTAGATGTTAAGCTGTATAACAAACAGATTTTTTATTGTTATTATCAGTTCCAGTTCCTTTTCCATATTATTTATCTGCATCGTCTTTTTGCTGCGTGATTTTGCATCCTTATCCTGATTTGTGAACATAATTTGGCAGATAAATTCTGGGAAAAGCTGAAAACGACTGCTGCGAAGAAGGTAAATTATCACCAACGACTTTGTTCAAACTTTTCTAGTTGTTGTATGAGATTTTTGGGTTGAAGCTTATAATTTGAGTAAAAAGGGTATTCACATTGCTATTGCATTTGATGCAGTATTTTTATTTCCCAGGATAGGAGATGAGATCAATATGTATTGACTTGTTAGTTCTTGATTGGTCTACTTAGATACTTCTACTGAACGAATGAATTCTTATGTCATCTCTGATTCTACAACATATGCGTGAATTTTCTTCTATTCGTGATGTAACTTGTTTCTAAAACCTCTCATTTCTGCAGGTAGGTGAGGTTGAAGCAGAAAGGTTTTGCAAGGCTTTCGAAAAACTCCACAAGAAACTTGTATGTGTCTTAACATTATCTTCTAAACACGTTTATTGCGGAACAGTTACTAATGCTGGGGACATTTTCGTGTCATGTGTTTTGGTTTCAGGTGTATGAAGAGTTGGATCTAGAAACTGCAAAACGATACTTATTAAACTCTTAAATTCCTGTCTTCTTTCCAAATATGCTTTCAACTGTGACTTTATGTTGAGATAATGAGATACTTAAACTTTTGTGTTTCGTCCATCGTAATTATTGTGTGAGTAGGCAAACTTGTCATCTTATATGTGAGGTTATGTTTGGACTTGGTTTCAGTGACAAATTATTATTTGTAAACAGAAAGTCATTTACCTCGAAATTTCAACAAAAAATTCATGAAATTTGATTTTTCATAGACCAATTACCTTATGAAATTATACAGTTTGTTGCCAGCGGACCCGTTGCCAAATGATTTTCAGATTAAATCTACAAAATTATCGTTTCTGTTCCATATGGAGTTTGGACTCGATTAGCGATAAAATGATTTAAATATATTGTACTTACTATTTGTAAGCATGAAATAGACTGTTGTAATCTTGTATCTTTCACATCCAACTCTGTAAGAATCTAGCTTTATCATAATTTCAATGTAACAATGATCATTTTCCTTTTTTCTTTGGCATCAACAATGATGTTCATTTATTATTATCATCATACTCGTACCACACGAAATTTCTACCAGTTTCATACATAATTCAAACCAAAGGACAATAAAAGATAAATAACTATGCATATATATATATATATATTTATGCAAACACTTGATTAATAAAAATATCATAGAGAAGATCAAGAACAATATTTACTACAGTTTGAGTATTTTCAGTGACTCATTGTTCAACACTCTTAAATCTCATTCCTCATAGAACATAAATTACAATATCAAGCCAGATCACTTACGATATAATGTATATCAGTGTAGATAAATATGGTTTTATGTTTTCACAAATGTCTTTTTATTTCAGGCAAAAATTGACAAAACTTGTAAAGGCAAAAAATTATTTATCTATTATGCAATGGATTAGGACCTGTGAAGACCCTTCTCTTATCATCCTCAAAAACATCCTCAACACCTTCATAAGTACGTCTTGATCCTATTGATGCACCAATGGAACTAAGATCATGAAGCTTTGAGCCCAAAACTCCAGGTTTCTTCAAGCTTTCTTGAGTGGAGTGATGATGGATATCAGGAGGCGACGATGAAGCTTTAGCGTAAAGAAACAGAAACAAAAGAAGAACAAGGATGGTGAAGGCAACAAGAGTGATGTAGTTTTGTGATTTTCTTCTAGAGTAGTAGTTTCCCATCTTCAAGATGTATAAAGTTTCTCTATAAGAGATGTATTTTCAGAATACATAAGAGGGAATAATAAAAGATCTGATCAAGATCTCTCTTGCAGTTTCTCTCTCAGAGACTGCTAGAGAATGAGAAGAGAGGAATGAAAGTGATGGAAGAAAAAGCTATGGGGCTTTTAACCTATGACTTGCTCCAAAAGTTTGTTGCTCTTCCTTTCTTTTTTCTTCTATGACTTTCTAAAAACCCAAAAACAAACTAGATATTTGTAATGTCATTGTTTTTTCCTAATTACTAAGTCTTGGCAATATGGTCAGTCAGTGGCGGAGGTAGAAAAATTTTCAACGGTGATCACAAAACATAACTTAAAAACATAATGTATAAATTAAAAACAAAGTCTACAGATGTCCTATACCAACCCACAATTTAAACTCTTTTCTATCACCATTTCATTTTATATATTCAAAAAGTAATTTTTTAAATTTAACAATTGAGAGAATCGCTTACTACATGATCATTCGATTGTGGTCTTCACAATCTCTACGGATGCAATAACAACCGGCAGAGTCAAAACTAACTTAAAATCCCATATATTTTGTCTGATTTAAAATCACATATATTGCAGAGAATGCCAAAGATATTTCTTAGTTTTTACTATCACTTGAGTTGTATCTCTGTAACTTCTTAAATAAGTAAACTTTTCACTTTTTTTTACATTATCAATATCAATAAAGAATATAAATATCAAATTGATGTTTCAGAAGGAGCTCTATAGAATTGTAATCTTTTGAATAAAACTTTTTTTTCTGTTTATTAGTTGATATTTAACGAGAGAATTTTCAAATGATTTCAATTTGGATTTTAATTTGAATACGTACTTAACTATATCTAAAATCCAACTAAACAAAGAAGTAAACTTCTTAATTTAACCCCAAAAAATTTATTGCTGTTTGAGAGGATCAAGTTTTTAATTTAAAGGGTGGTCAATTTTTTAATTTAAAGTGTAATCAATACAAATTTCATTAAGAGATTAATACTAAAAAAAAATTTTAATGGTGGTCAAGTGACCACTCACCTTAATGCCTCCGCCCCTGTGGTCAGTGGTACTAATTAGCGTGGTTAATCCTTTACTCTTACCTTTAGTGGTTGATTTAGAGAGTAATGAGAGTGTGAAAAAGCATATAGGTAGTAATTAAGTGAAGGGTCAAAGTAGAAAGAAATTAAAAAAAAAAAAAAATAGAGAAAGAGAGAAGAAGGGGCCAAAAAGGGGAATTGGAGTGATGATTCTAAGACTTAGCTTTCTTTGGGGAAAATGATGTTGTCTTCACTCTCCTTTTTCATTGTGTTATTCCACACCCACATTTACACTCACACACATGAAAGAAATCCACTTACCACTTGTATGTCCCCTCCTATTTATATGTATATAGCTTGCTTTATCATTTTTTGTTGTGTCTTTGTAACATACTATTTGTTTTGTTTTGTCTTTATTGTGAGCTGAGAGGAAAGAACTATGTATATAAACACTACATCTTGACGAAAAATCATAGAAAGATGATAATCAAATATTTAATTTCTAGCCTCAAGGGAGGTTTATGATTCGTGTACTTCATCTAAGTCATGCACCAAGCTCTTTGTTGCTTGAGAAGTTTGAGTCTTGGTGCAAACTAATTAAGCTGAGGAAAGTACAGCTAAAATTAGTTTGATGCATCTTGTATGGTATCAATATTGTTGAAGCCTATTTGTTGTTTGAGCTAGTACAAAGAGAAGATTTGCCAAGATAGATTGGATGAAAATTAAAGGTTATTATCCCAAAATTTGGATCATTTTTTAATAGTATTAAACTATTAATAATTTTTATTTCACTTGTATATGCAATATATATATATATATATATATATTTTATCAAAGTTTAATCAATTAAAGCTTAGTTTTGACTTTTGGTAAACTAGTCACAAAAAGATTTGAGTATTTGAACTATCATACACGTAGAAGTTGGTTATAAACTTATTTATACTCAATTTTGCGCGTTAAGTGAATGGGTTTTAAAGAAAAAAAAAGGTGAATGTTCTACTGGTTTGATAATTAACCATTGATTCATTAATGTTTTATATCACAAATTTTGGCGTTTAGTTTATATAAATTACGACTAATTATACATATTAATTGAGGTAAAATTACAATTAATCTTTAACATAGTGTGATTAGATGAACTTTTTGTATTTTGTATGTTAAGTATTACGTTTCTATCATAAAAATGGTGTGAATAATGAGATTATTCGTTGCAAAGTCAAGTTTTAGAATTTCTATACATTTGCTGCTACTACACATAATATCATAATAAGATTAACTTTTTTTTTCCTTTTGGGTCAAGAGTTTAACATGTAATTGTTTTATTTGTATGTACTTGCCTTAAAGGTTCTAGTGATGTTAACGTTACGGAAATCACTTAATTTCATTCTTGAACCAAACATTCTTTCCACCCCCTAAAATAAAATAAATATTTAGTGTATAATAAGTTGTCCATCGTAAAATAAAATAAATATTTAGTGTATAAAATAAATAAAATAAATATTCTTGAACCAAATATTCTTTCCATCGTAAATATGGCGCGAATAATAAAGTTGAATTTTAGAAATTCTATACATCTGTTTCTATCTACACAATATTATAGAAGTTTTTCTTTTGTTTTTCCGGGTAAAACAATCTACCTTTTCTTTAATATATATACTTGTCTTAAACTTCTATATATATTATGGAAACTTATTAGAATGTTTTGATGTATTTTGCATGTTAAGTACTAAGTTGTCCATAGTAAATATGACGCGAATAATAAAACTATTCCTACTAAATTCGAGTTTTAGAATTTCTATCCATTTCTTTCCATCTACACAATATTATTATAAAACCTACCTTTCTTTGGGTCAAACAATTTACCTTAAGTTTCTACTCATCTTATGGAAAACTTAATAGAGTGTTTTGTTGTATTTTGCATGTGAAGTATTAAGTTGTCCATCGTAAATATAGCGCGAATAATAAAATCATGTGATTCTAGAATATCAATACATTTCTTTCCATCCTTTTTTAATTTCTTTTGGGAGTCAAACAATCTACATTTTTATTATGTACTTGCCTTAACCTTCTATAACATGGAGACTTATTAACTTCAGCATCTATTTGGGCCTTAAAAAGAGCGCGTGAAGCCCACGCAGAGTTTTTATATACAGAGAAGAAAGCTAAAACGAAACAACAATAAATAAAAAACAAGAGAGAGTTTCTCCCGATTGGTTAAGAAACAGACACAAACTCCGAAACCCTAACAACAACAACAACAAACTACTCTCGTTCTCTCTCGATCTCTGTCTCCTTCACTTCTCTTCTCAAACTTTGCGCGGGAAATCGTGTACCCAAAGAATCACCAAACCCTCTTCTCCTCCCCTTTCCACCTAGATTTAGATAGAGAGCCCGTGAGCTACAAGAGATCTGGCTTTCTGAAACGCGTATGTCCATTTCTTTTCTTCTGCCAAATTGAATCTGGGATTTGTGTTTTTTATTGTTGGGTTTATGTTTTCAATTCCCAATTCTCAAAATTTGCAATTCATGTTGTTGGGGAAGCTTTTAATCGAGTCTAATTCGTCATTTTCTAGCTCAATTGGAGGAAAGGAAGAAACTTTCTTGTTGCCTAGATCCCAAATGCATGACTTTTAGTAGTAATATCATTTTTTTCCCTCTTAATTATACATTCATAGGTTTAGTTTCTGATGCTAATTTCGTTATTTCGAGCTTGGAGTATGATTTATTCAGGAGATCTGGGAGGAAAAAATTAGACTTGATAGCAATTAATTCTAATCAGATATTTTTTTTAAAGTTCTTAGTACCGTTGGAGTTGGAGACTCCAATATACTCTGCCACCTTGCAATATGAGATGCTGATTAGTTTAATTTTCTGTGTTGTTTGGGGTACAAATTGTTAGTCTAGACACTATCGAATCTGAATTCGCAATTGTGTTTGTGTATTAGTGTTCTTTCCTTGGCACTCAATGCTTCTTTGAATTTTTGTTGTTGGTAGGATACTTATTGCAGTGATCATGCTAAAGCAGTTTAGAGTGTGATAAAGAAGATGGAATCTGAACGTACAAAATTTGGAGGTAAACTGGTTTTGAACTTTTGAATTTGGAGCTTCTTCAGTTTTGTGGCACATTTGGAGGTTAATCTGCTGTTGATTTTTATAAGTGCAGGTCCAAAAGAGTTGTGTGGGGCTGTGGATCTTATATCTCAATACAAATTATTGCAACACCATGAGTTCTTTTGCAAAAAGTCACTTCCTGCGTCTCTATCAGACGCCCATTATCTCCATAATGTGGTTGGGGACACGGAGATCAGAAAGGGAGAAGGGATGCAATTAGATCAGCTTCTTCAAAACATGTCACAGAGCCAAGAGACGAAAACACGCATCCAACCTTTCGATATAGACGAGCTTAAGGAGGCTTTCCAATTAAATGATATGACTCCTGTTGAATTGCCTCAGGTAAGAATCTGCTCTCTCTTGGCCGTTTTGAGGTTTAACTTAATGACACGACTTCTTTTTCATACTACTCTGACATTACATTGAACTAGAGAATTGGGATCAATAATGAATGTCCAATTTTCTGTNGACATTACATTGAACTAGAGAATTGGGATCAATAATGAATGTCCAATTTTCTGTAACATCCTGTTCTTTGGTTATTCGAG
>OVAP01002562.1:0-19086 GCA_900406295.1 Aurinia saxatilis
AGCTCTTGATTGATCACTTAGAGTCTAGATCATAGGTTAATTATTATACATGGAAGTGTTCATAATTGCTTGAACAAATCTTAGTAGGATTATATTATCTATTCACAAAGGAATTTGGTCTAGATAGTTTATGAACAATTGAACCAAAGTTTAATGCATGATTAACCCCTTATAACTCACAAAAGAATTTGGTTTGCTAGGGTTTAATTATAGATTGCATGCTCAATGGAAGTTAGTATGCATTACAATAGGTTTCATGTTTGAGAATTAAGTTGGTACCTAAATTTCCTGTGCGGTGTCGATCGACACTCGACGCGTCTGGTTACTTTTTCGAGTCTAAATCTAAAGTCTCAAAAGCCTAGCATTGTCTTTAATTGTTTAAACCCTCAAAATCTGTTAGTTATTAATAATTAGTCATTTAAAACTTGTCCTATAATTTATTTAGAGTTTATTAATTTAGTTTGCAATTTATTGGTCTTCGTGGATTCGATACCTTTAGTACTATAACTGAATTTGATGTGCACTTGCGGTAGAATACATAGGTTAAAACTTTGTGTATCAGGTCGCTATAGAAAAATAGTATTAACCATGTCAAACGTTTGATAACTATAATAATAAATAACATATAATCATTAAATGGATTAAAAACATATAAATAAAGCCATGTTATTTTGATCTACAATTATTTTCTACACAAATGTTAACATCTCCTCTTTCTTTTTTTCGCTACAAAAAAATTATTGTGATTCCAAACTCGATTTATCAATCTCCCACAGTGAAAGTCGCCCGAGTTATATCAATCTCTTACTTTTTAAGATTTATAGTTTGTTTAGGGAACCATGATTTAAAGTTTAGGGTTAAAACGTTATATGGTTAGTGTTTAGTGTTATTTGGGTTTAAGATTTAAGGTTTTAGGGTTTAGATTTTAATGATTTTGGAAAGATATTTTTGGTGTTTAAGATTTTAGGGTTTAGGAATTTAACCCTAAACCCTATATCCTAAACCCTAAAACCCCACAAAAATTATAAGACATTTTTAAAATATTTAAAATTGTAATTTACTTTAAAAATGTAATAAAAATGGTCTTTTAGAATTTAAAGTTTGTTTAGGGTTCCAAGGTTTAGGGTTAAAACCTTATGGGGTTAGGGGTTTAGTGTCATTTGGGTTTATGAAGCTCTTTCTAAATATTAAAAATGTTTAGGAAGCCTTTCCTAAACATTATAAATGAGTTGGTGAACTCCTCTAGTGATTTCAATATAAACACTAATAGAATAGAGATGCCTATTGTTTTATTATACAAAACTCACATAACTCTAGGATAACTTAAAGAAGACAAAGTTGCAAATAGAATTCATTAATGGGCCATGGCTTGTTTTGAGCCCAATAAGGTGAAAAGTGTGTAGAGGAAGATGTGTCTTCTTCGCCCAATCTACAGTTCGTCCTTCACCTATGACTATGAGCACCGCCATTAATGGTTTTCCTCCCCCATCTCTCCACGAAACCGTGTCTGATAGATTGATAAAATACCAATCTTGTTTTTGCTTCAGCTCTGGGACCCGAGGCCCTACAGTTTCTACGATTTACACCATCTGAAGAAAAAAACACGTAAATGTTTAAAGTTATTTGAGATGTTTAAATAATCAATTCTGAAATTTTAGTTAGCATTTCCTAAACATTAAAAATATTAACAAAATTCTTCCTAAATTAAGAAAACACATTACTAAATGATGATATTCTTATACATGTTTTAGTAAACTATTATACATCCGTTGGAAACTATTTTTGAATATTTAAAGTTATTTGAGATGTTTAAATAAAAATTTACAAAAATTTAGGAAGGGCTTCCTAAGACATTGTTAAGCTTTCACAAAAAAAAAAACGGAATAAAGGTTTGATAAAAAAAAAGTTAAGAAAAAAATTTGAAAAAAATTATTTTGAAAAAAACTAATTTTTTAAAAAAATTATTAATTAATTTTGATTATAATAAGTTGAAAATCACAAAAGAATAATTATGTCTTTTTATACAAAAGATGGTATTTAACGAACTTTTTCCTTCCTATTGGTACTTTTGTCCATGAAACATCATTTAGTGGTATCTTAGGGAATTTCTAAAAAAATGGTCTTCTTGAAAAAAAAACTACACGAAAATGGTATTTTCAAAATTCTCCCTTATCTCCGTGCTTTAGAGTTGTTTATTTTGTTAATTTACAATATCAATTTTCACTACATCTTTCAAAAATATTCAAGTTGATGTGGTTTCATGCGGTTAAGAAACTCATGTATGTTGATTTTCCAAATAAATTAGAAAGGGATTTGACATGTCGATTGATTGGTCGCATCACTTTTGTGCCAAGCATGTGTGGAGAAATTTACCATATAATAATATTGTTCAATATCGTGAGAGGTCATATTATTTTTTGAAGAAATCCTAACAATTGATGAGAGAAATTTTCTTAAAAACGAATGTTATGCACTAGGTTTAGTTGAGTAACTTTTGAATTATTTGGTTTTTATATCGTTATTTACATTGGTTTGGTTTAAGTTGAGTATTTGTCTAATGTTCAAACATTTAAAGTTTAACAAATTTTAAATAATTATCTCCGCACTTTAGAGTGGGGCACCACCTAGGAAACATATCATATAATTAGGGTATATTTGAAAAAAAATTATAATAATAATCATACTCTATATTTTTCGGTTTAGATTTATAAATTCCAAATTATGGTATAGTGTCATGTAATAAAATAATTTTATAACAATAATCATACTTATATTTTTCAGCTTGGGTTATAAATCTCATATTAGTGTATACTGTCTCCTAGTTTGGAATTTATAAAATACACTATAAATTATTAACAAAATAGAAAGCTAATATAAATCATGTGTTTTTCTTTAATGTTTTTTACTTTCGAATAATATTTAATTTCTTATAAATAGAGATTTGAACTTGTAATAACATCACATATTATTCCGGAGGAAATCATGTAGTAGTAACATAAACAAAGATTATTGAAAGAGCTTGCGTAAGCTTGAAACAAAAAGAGTAGAAACTGAGATAAAAAGCACATGGAAGGTTACTTTAACATTGGAAAAACACATCTTATTCTTCTTCCTTTTAAGTCACTTTTCCTCCTCTTTTTCATTTTGACATTTTTAAAATTATTTTATCATTCTCTTATGGAATCAATTATAGCCATCTCTATAGAGGTTTGATATTAAATGATTTTATAATCATAGGTTTCGACATAATATATAAGTCATGATATCATATGTGTACAATCCCAAGCAAAGACAACACACATCATCATGTTCTCCCCCAATAACAATCACTTGCAAAGTGAAGGAATGCACATAAACTCAAAATTTTAATTGTAAACAAACATTATAAATTATATAATATACAAATGATATCCCTTTAATTACTTAAAGACATCGCATAATGAATTTCCCAATTCCCCATACAAACTCATAGTCAAGAACTTCAGAAAATGCTTAGAGGCATCTTTCACATTTGCCTCTTGGCATCATTTCTTCTTCTTCTTCTTCCGTTCTCCTCCGCCATACTCGACGGTGCTCCTCCTCCGTGGGGCCATAATGTTGCCACACCACCAGAAATCGCACCGTCCCCAACCGCCTCACCGCCAGTTGCTGCACCTGCACCGTCTCCTGTCTCGGGCGACATGACATGGTGGTGCAACAGGACCCCACACGCTGAGACATGCAATTACTACTTCCGAAATAGCCTACACCAGTTTAAACGACCACCAAGGTTCCGGTCCGAATTTCTACGAATGCTGGTCCACGTAGCACTTGACCAAGCTGTCATCACACACAGTCAAACCGTGAAGTTCGGACCGAGCTGTACGAACAAGCAAAGGAAAGCCGCTTGGTCTGACTGCGTAAAGCTATACGAAAACACGGTGACTCAGCTCAACCGAACGCTCAGGGGACTTAACCCAACGGCTTCCAGTGATATCAAGTGTACGGACTTTGATGCACAGACCTGGCTCAGCACGGCTCAGACCAATATTGAGACGTGCCGCTCTGGCTCCGAGGATCTTAATGTCTCCGACTTCGTTCTGCCGGCCATCTCCAATAATAGCTTCTCGGATTTGATTGGGAACTGCTTGGCCGTCAATGGAGTTCTCATGAAGCAACATAATCATACCACTGGTACGTTCTCCTTTTTTTAATTTATTATTATTATTATTATTAGATTCCTCATCAAAACGTTTTTTGTGTGTGTGTGTGTGAATAATCAATATTACATCAAATTGTCAAAGAAAAACAAAAATTGGATAAATTAATTGTATGTGTTGGGCTAATAAATTTTCTTGGTAAAATTTGATGTAACCAAAAGTAGACAAAAAGTGTTACGTCTATTATAATCGGATTGACTTCGTAGATAGACATGTATTATGATCACTCAATCTATTTCACCATAAACTTTTGTCTCTTCATTTTACGTAATGAACTTTTTTATTCTATAATTTTAATACACAAACTTTATGCACTCTTCATATATATAAAATTAAACCGGTCCTAATTACATTTTCTAATTACATTTAATTGTTTTTATAATATTTCATTATTTATTAAACCTGATTTTAAATCACTAATTATTCGGTTTAGAACCGGTTTAATTTTATTTGATCATATATGAAGAGTATATAAAGTTTGTGTATTAAAATTATAGAATAAAATAGTTCATGATGTAAAATGAAGAGTCGAAAAGTTCATGGTGAAACTGATTAAAAGGTCATAGTACATGACTATCTACAAAATCAATCCATTATAATGTTATTTTACACGTAATCAGATTAATCATCTACACTTAATTACACTATTCATTAATTTACCAGATAGTACCTTTGTGCATGTTATATGACTTAATGTAATAAGGTCATCTTTCCATTTATTTGGTTAATTTGTCCAGCTAATCACAAAGAATACTTCCCAAGCTGGGTCTCAAGACACGAGAGACGATTACTTGCATCGGCCTCTTTAGCCAAATCGCGACCCCACCTAGTGGTGGCACTAGATAGGTCCGGCCATTTTCGGTCCATCCAAGCCGCGATAAACTTCGCGGCAAGAAGAAGAATAAAATCAAGATTTGTAATATACGTGAAGAAAGGTGTTTACAGAGAGAACATTGAAGTCGGAAATGACAACCACAACATCATGCTCGTCGGTGACGGCGAAAGAAAAACAATCATCACTAGCGGTAGAAGTGTCAAGCACGGCTACACCACCTATAACTCCGCTACCGCCGGTTAAAAATCTTTCTTAAAATCTTGGCTTATTTTTACCTAAAACCTCCTATCATACTAATAACTGTATTTTGTATTGCAGGCTTTGGAGGCCAACGGTTTGTAGCAAAAGACATGACATTCATCAACACGGCCGGGCCACTACGAGGCCAAGCTGTGGCGGTTCGTTCATCCTCTGATCTCTCTGTTTTCTATCGTGTTGGTATCCATGGGTTCCAAGACACTCTCTACATTCACTCACAACGTCAGTTCTTTAGAGAATGCTACATCTCAGGCACCATAGACTTTATCTTCGGAAATGCAGCTGTCGTGTTCCAGAATTGCATGATTCTCGTCAGGCGCCCTCTTCATGGCCAAGCCAACGTTATAACCGCCCAGGGTCGTGGAGACCCTTTTCAGAATACAGGCATAACCATCCATAGCTCAAGGATAGTCGCGGCTTCTGATTTGAGGCCTGTAATCAGATCTTACAAGACTTACTTAGGTCGACCGTGGCAGGCGTATTCGCGTGTTACCATCTTGAAGACCTATATAGACAACTCAATTAGCCCTTTGGGTTGGTCTCCTTGGTTAAGAGGATCTAATTTTGCTCTCAATACAGTTTTCTATGGAGAGTACAAGAATTTTGGACCGGGGTCTTCTACGAGATGGCGGGTCCGATGGAAAGGATTCCACGCTATTACCAGCCCCGCTGTTGCTTCCCGGTTTACCGTGGGAAGCCTCATTGCAGGCGGTTCCTGGTTGCCTTCCACTGGCGTGCCCTTCAAGACAGGGCTGTGAAAACATTCGCATGACCTATTCCAAAGACTATATTTATTTATTACTGATTTGTTTACCTCCTCTTTATATATTTATAAAACAAAAGGTCATTAATTCGAATTAAGAGCCAGTGGTATAAAACCTATCAACTACAAAAAAAATCCATCACTGATAGCATATTGTGTGTACCGAAATTCACACAACCGCAAACTTGTATAAAACGAAATTTTTAAGGGATCATAGACAGTCTTTTTGTACGAATCACTTGTAAGTATGAGAACAGGAAAACAGAGAGAACAGACAGAATTCAATGACATAAAACAGAACGGAAAAAAAGATGAAATAAATATAGAAATATAGATGAATCACGAATTTTATTGTTAAAGCTCTTTAGGGTTCGAGAGGCTAAGAGGTTTCAAGACACAGTGTAAGTTATGACTAGCAAAGTATTTATACTCTCAGCTAAACCGTCCTAGGTCGTCGGGCTTTTCATGGGCCACATTCCGTTTCTTGCAGACAACTTCTTCGATAGCTTTCTTTTCTCCGATGTGAATCTAATAACTTCCTTTTTGTCGTAGAACAGAGAAAGACTTCATTTTTCGCAGAATCTCCTTCAATCCTTCTCGAATCTTCTAGAATGACGGTGAGTAATCTGTCTAAAGAGCTTGGCTTGGATATCGGACCGTTTAGCTTGTCGAGAGTGTAGTCGGGCACGTAGGTTGCATTTCATGATAGTGTAAGTTAATGTTACTTCGTGGATCACATGTTCTCGTTGGAACTAAGTACTTAGCTTGATTGATCCACGGAAGGACATTGAGCCTTGATGATATGAGTTATCTTTGCGACCCATGCATGGGTCGCGGAAAATATTTTGATGATGTCCTGCGACCCATGCCATGCTATGTGGGTCGCGGGAGCTATGCATGGAGAGTCATGAGACCAAACATACTACTTGGGTCGCGGAATACGTTGTATCCATGCACATGCGAGCCATCGAGACTTCTTTGATCGCGAGACATGTCAAGTCCGTGTATACGAGAGCCAACGAGAATAGATGGGTCGCAGTTGAGCTAGGAAGGCGCTCAAGAGAGCTAGGATTGAGCTCGAAGGTCGCCAGTTGTGTTCGAAGAGACGAAGCGCGAGCTACGCGTGATAGTCGGGTCGCGGGAGGCTCGTTCGGTCACGACCCGCGAGCCACGAACGAATTCAGATCGCGGGTCAGACCGTGGCAGAGAACTTGCGACCCACGATGCGTGTGGGTCGTGGAACTCGCTTCAGACCATGATCTCGTGAGCCATAGATGTCTTAAGTCGCAGAAACAAGATGGAGAGGTGGTCATGTGATTCGACTTGTGTTCTAGCTCGCGGGACGATAGACGTGCGAGCCACACACGACCACAGGTCGCTGATCAAGGTTGAGGAGGCCACCCACGATCCGTATGTTGTCTTGATGTCACAAGATGGATTCTTCCAAGAGGTTTAGGCAAGACGAGCCTGATTCATACCTCTCGGAAGGCTCTGTGGTAAGATCTCATGATTGACGATGTACTCGTGGATCCTAAATCATCGATCACGAGAGTTCTTGATGACTTAGTCATTCCTATGCTACCAATCTCAGGGGTGGAATCCGACCCCCACAATTAGCCCTTTAATTGTGTGTTGCTTATGTAGCTACGAAGAGTTTCAGTGTTGTATTCGGAGCATACCGTAAGATTTGTTATGACGATAGTTCCGATGTTCGGGAAACGGCTAAACTGATGCCTTGCGAGATACGACCGGTAGGATAAGTTGCGACGTTTGCAGTTTATCACATACGAAACTTGGAGAGAGATCTTGGTTCATTTTCCTAGGCAAATAATGAAGTTCCCCCCCCCCCCCAACNCACTATCTCCTCATAACTTGTTTTCAGAGATTTTCTTAGACTTTCAGGTAACTCTCTGTTCTCTCTCCTGTTCTTCGTGTTTTTTGTTGATATGACTTGATAGATTTAGGATTTTAGGACCTTGTTCTTGGTAGAAACTTAATAACATACCTATGTTTGGATGAACCGACGAAAGTTTCGATTTTTTATCGTTAGATCTTTGCGTGCTTAGAAGCTCTAATAGTTGTTATAACGATATAATATTCAGGAATCACTATTCATTCTTTGCTATTTTCTTCCTCATCTTTTTCCACTAACTCATTCTTCGCAACTCATCCATTCTCTCCGCTGTTGTGAAGAAAAATTTTCTTTCTCACAAATTTCATCTTCCATACTTAGAAAAGAATTTGAGTTTTGAGATATAGAAGAAGAAGATGATGGTATGTACCTTGGTGTGTGGATCACGATGAAGAGACAAGTGTTAATTGAGGAAAGGAATGGGCGGAGGCATCCCACGGAGGCTCCGGGTCGCGGAACTCAACGTTCCATTATTCCCGCGACCCAACATTACCTTACGGGTCGCACATTCATCGACCAGTACGAACATGCGAGCTGGGATAACTCATTTGTCGATTCTGTAAGCCGTTGGGAAAAGTTAGGCCGCGTCTCTCGCTCATGTCTTGCTTTCGCGAGCCGAAGCAATCAGTCGGATTGCATGTCTTCTTCTCGTCCTCTTCCCGCGAGCTGGGATTGGTCGGATCGCAGGTCCCGTGGCTGCTCTCCTTTTGCGAGCCAATGGGATGTAGGTCACGGGATTGGCTTGTCGCGAGAAAGTGCAAGCTGCAGTATGGACTTGGGTTGCGGATTACGTTCAGTGGACGAAGACGCGAGCAACACCAACTTGCGAGCCAACGGGATGAGTCGCAGGTTCGCTGTGAACCCTAAAGTGGCAAGCCATATTGTTCCCGCGTATACACTGCCTACGGATGCTGGTCTGTTGTCTCCAAGATCCCTTCGGAGAGCTAATGTGGAGTTCTTCGCGAGTGCGGTTGAGATTGGAGATGAGTTTCCTCCGATTGATTCACTTCGTCGTCGTGTGGAGTTTTATACCGTGGTCCGCATTGGACTTGATGTAAGTGACTCTTGATTCTTTCCGTTCTAATGAACTTGATGACTTAGTTGATTGCTCTTTGATCATGCAAAACATGGTAGCCACGAACCGTTTAACGATCGGCTACGAAAATGATTTGATTGTGGTGAACAGGGAGATCGATGGTCTCAAGGCGGCTCAGAGGACTCATGAAAAGGAGTTAGCGTCGTCGGTCGATCTCGTTGCCAAAGCCGAGACCAAAGCTCTCAATTTCGAGAAGAAGGCGAAGTCGGAGGCCAAGCGTGTTCTTAAGCACAAGAAGGAGGCGGCCGTGGAAGTGGCGAAATGCGAGGTTGCCCGAGGCAAGTACCACGACGGTGCTAAGGCCACTCGTTCCAAGGTGATTCGGCTCCAAGAGGAGATGTCCGTCCGTATGTGCAACCTTATGCAGGTTAGTAAGACTTCCGATGATAGTTTCATGCCTTAATATTTTTTATGAAATTTTATCATCTTTTGTTTCCGATCTCAGGCGAAGAACGCACTTCAAATAGTGGCGTCGCTCCAAAGCGAGACTCCGACTCCTCTTGGGGATTTGAAGACCAAGATGGACACGTTGAAGACTCTGCACCTGGATGCTGATGCCGATTATTATGCCTTCGTGAATGAGATTGCGGCAGATTTTACCAGCCTGAGCATGCTCGGACAGGACGCTGTGATCATCGGGGAGGCTGGGATGATCGACGTTCCGATCATTGCGAGAGATGTTGTGGACGTGATGGAAGAGGATGTGCCGGTATTGGCATCCGTTTGACGATCTATGTTTCTATTACTTTGGACTTGGCATATGATTGCTTGTTTGAGACTTGATTTGGCCGAGTTTGATAACTCGTGCTCTCTTATGCCTGGATGGCTTTATCCACTTATTGTAGACTTGATGATTTTGCCGATAGGCTGTCGAGCGATCGAGCTCGTTTTTATGAGATAGTTTTCGGATGAATCTGACGTATTTGCGAGTGTGATAACTCGGTTTATGACTTTGTGGTTAGATAACGTCTTGAGCTTGTTTGATGACTCGTTGGTCATGTGATGGATGGCTCAACAAGAAGACTGGCGAGCGAGCAAGAACAAAGTTTACGATTATGCTAGCCGCTTGGTGAATTTTTGCTCTTAAGACCAACACGTTAGTTAGGTTTCAATGACCTAGTCTTTGGTTTGAGACTTGTTTGTTTGAACGATTCATTGATATAGCGAACCAACATGATAACTGATAATTGAGAGAGAGCAAAGTTTGTGATTATATGCTCGAGCATTGCTTGCATGGTTATGCCAGTTGCTTGGTGATTTTTTGCTCTCTAAGACCAATGCGTTGATTGGATTTCGAAGGGTCACTTGATCGGAGCGATCTTACTTTTTGCGGAAAGAAAATGCATAAACCAAATATCCCACCTCGCGACGTTGCGTCGAGGATGTGCCCTTGAGATGTTCGTGACCATTGTTCAGTTAAACTGGGTTTTCAAGACGAATGTTTCTTCTGAACCCTTGCTCTGTCCTCTAGCAAGAATCCTTCCGATGAACAAATCATCGCGCGCTTTACCGTAGGATATGTTGACGTATCCGGGTGTTTACATTGTTGTGGCCAGCAACAATGGTGTCATTTTTATACACCCATACTGAGCTGTGATAAGATCGTTAGCTCTCATGTTAAGTCTCCGATGATAGTTTGCGTTTTAAGAGCTCCCATATGGGATTATCATCGAAGTAGCGTAAAGATGATCATGATCCTATTCCAACTCCAAACTCTTCCCCTTCGAGAAGGGTTTAAAGCCAAAATTTGGATCATGACCATATCAGCACATCGGAGAGATGTGGGTGTGTTGTTGAAGTCGGATTCATTGACTTACAATGAAGTGTAAGTCGCAGAGATCTTCATGAACTCGTGACATGCGATCCAAGTGTGTTCGAAGGTCGCAAGATGAGTGTTTCAAGTTGTGTTCCGCGACCCAGAGAGGTTCTCAGGACGCGGATGTGCACTGGAGCTGTGTTCCGCGACCCGGAGAGGTTTTTGGGTCGCGGGACTTTGTCAGAGTGGAGTTTCCGGGACCCAGAATGATCTTCGGGTCGCGAGACAATGTCCTTCCATTGTTCCCGCGATCCAGAATGCATTCGGGTCGCGGGATGATGTCTAGATGTCGTTTCCGCGATCCAGAGATGCTCCTGGGTCGTGGAATGAAGTCTTGATATTGTTTTCGCGAACTGTGAATGGCTTTAGGTTTCTGGATGAGAGCGAGAGTGTGTTCCGCGACCCAGAGCTGAAATCAGGTCGCGGAATGTTGCTTCGGACATAAACTTTTGACCCACGTCCTAGAAAAGTGTAAGAAATCGAAATATGTAAGGCATAAATTGTTCCTTAGTACCTGGATTGGTGATGAGTGAGTTGATGCAATCCGCTGAAATGGTTGCATGCGGAAAAATTTTAGTTGGTCGTGAAAAAGAGTAGGAGTATACGAGTGTACTCTCCCACTCCCACCCTTTTTTATTGGAGGGGTCAACTGAACTCATCACAGGGATGAGCTGCTTACATACCCTCGAAAGGGATCAAGTCGACTCGTAGTTCATTGTCATTGCTTAGGGTGGACTAAGCGTCAGGCCGAGGTTGGATGTCGGAGCCTAAAGATTCGGATGTGTCGGGTAGATCCTTCATCCTATGCTTCTTAGCTGGTTTCTCATCCTCGTCGTTGTCGCGATTCGGTTTGCGACATTGGTGTTCTTCGAGCAAGCAGATGCGCGAGTCCTTTTGACTTCTCCATATGGTTTTGACTCCGGATAGAGTTGGGAACTTCACACATAGATGGTAGGTCGGAGGGACTGCACGCATTGAGTTAAGCCCAGGTGTTCTGAGGATAACATTGTAGATTACCGGATGATTGGTCACCGATAACTTGACTATCTTAGTGACTCCTCCGGCTTGGACTGGTAAGTTGATTGTGCCGATAGTCATAGTCGTCTCTCCAGAAATCCGGTGAGCTGTCGAGGACTATGGTGATGTATGCGGGATATATTTTCATGCGGCGCAAGGTGTCGCGGAAGATGACATCAACGGAGCTTCCTGTATCGATCAGGATCCCAGCGGTGTCGATTGTGTGGTTGATTGATACCTTTAGCGTCCTTCTCCGTGAAAAATGTGGTGCACTCCAGATTTCTTGGTTCGTAAGTCTGGAAGGATGCTGCAACTGCATTCCGTTGGAAGTCTTTGATGGACGAGACAGTATTTCGAGCCACCCATGATCGTGTTGATTCTCTGGCGCGAACCATCATTATGGTCTTCGTCGTCTGACCTGTTTCGCTTGTTTTGTTCGTCCGTTTGAGGTTGCTCCTTCGGAAAATCTTCACCTGCATCACGAACAAAGTCTTTAAGATAGACTGTGTTTCCGAGATGACCTGTGAGGAGTTTCTTGGTGAGATCCGTGCCCAAAGTCCTGCAGTTTTGCGTTGAGTGGCCTTTGGTTTGGTGGAGCTCGCATTATGCGTTCTCGTCGTAGCCCGTACGATTTTTTGTCCATCCTTGCAAACGTCCACGTCCACGTCTAGAGCTTTGGCCACCACCACGTCCAGCATTTCTTGCAGCTCCCTGGGGACTGCTTTCTCCGTTGTTGATCAAGTACGTAGTTGTGCGAGCCGGGTCCTTCGTGATGGATGTACTTGGATGCTGAAGGACGTCTTTTGTTGGACAGTGGGCTGTTGAGTAGATCGCGGAATGCGAGCTGGTGTGTGCTTGGCTCGGAGGATCTGCATCTCTTCTTCATTCATGATGTAGTAGTTGGCGAGATGCAAGGCATTTTGACTGGTTGACGGAGTGTGATGAGCCAAGTCCTTCCTAAATTCCGATTTGTACCACAAGCCTTGCTTGAGTGCATGAAGTGCTGCCTGGTCGCGCATGCCTTCGACCTGCGAGATAAGAGTTTTCAATTTCATGATGTATGATCGGAGAGACTCCGTCGAACCTTGAGTAATCGACCATAAATTAGCATCAGTGGTTTTCTGGCCCATGAAGATGGAGTAATGCTTCAGGAAGGTTGTAGTGAGTTCGCGGAAACTGTTGATGGAGTTCCTCGGCAATTGAGAGAACCATTGCAGAGCTGGTCCTTTGAGATTCTCGACGAAGAGAAGACAAAAACCAGCATCTTCGTATCCCCTTAGGAACTTGGCCCTGTTAATGGAGATTCGGAAGGATGTTAGGTGCTCTCTTGGATCGGTCATCCCGTCGTAGAATGGGATTCTGACTTTTCTGGGATCTGGGATACGAGCTTCTGTGATCCTCCGAGTGAAGGGAGTCATCTGCGATTCTTCGAGAACGCAATCGATTTCTTGTGCGCGGCTGGTTGCCTTGTGGATTTGCGAACGCACCTCTTGGATAGTAGGTTATGTTCAGCGGAGAGATGCTCTGAGTCGGAGGATTTCTTCCTTGTGTTCTCCGAGCTGATCGTCATCGGATCATTCTTCCAAGATTTCTTCGCCTTGATCTCCGGGCTGTTCAGTAAGCTCTAGTTGTTTAGTGTTCAGAGGTAGGCTTGACTCTCTCTCATGATCGTCTTTGGTGTAAGGTTGCATGTTGATCACCGGAGTATCCTTGGTGAGGTTGGTATTTCTCTCCGATCCTTGTGTTCGCTCAGTACGAGTGCGAGGATTCCTGTGAGTTGTCTGCCTTGTGGGATCGAGAGGTGGTAAGCCGAAGAGCTTTCTTGAAGCTTTCCGAGGTTGGTTTCGGACAGAGAGTTCCTTCAACATATCCGCGATGGATTGGTTGATCTTATCTTGCTTCATGGAGCATGTAAGCAAGGTGTTGACTTATGCGAAGCCAGTTTGAGGATTGACGATTCTCTCTCCTCCTCCATTCAATGGAGTTTGCGTGGTTGGGCCTCCTCCGTTGAGTGGAGTCTGCATGGCCGGACCATCTGGATGGCTTCCGTTATTCCTCTGTTTGGTTGTGGAGTCACCATGGAACCATCCGGGTTGAACTGCTGAGCGGTCTGCTCTTCCCCTGTCATATTTGTCGTAGGTTACAAGAGATTCTGCGTGTGGAACAGTCGATGAGTCCCCACAGTCGACGCCAAATTGTGTGTACCGAAATTCACGCAACCACAAACTTGTATAAAATGAAACTTTTAAGGGATTCTCCTTCGAGCCAAACTTCCTTTTTGTCTTAGAACAGAGAAAGACTTCCGTTTCGTAGATTCTCCTTCGATCCTTCTCGAATCTTCTAGAATGACAGTGAGTAATCTGTCTGAAGGGCTTGGCTTGGATATCGACCCATGATGGAATATCGGACCGTTTAGCTTGTCAAGAGTGTAGTCGGACACGTAGGTCGCATTTAGTGATAGTGTAAGTTAATGTTACTTCGTGGATCACATGTTTTTGTTGGAACCAAGTACTAGCTTGATTGATCCACGGAATGGCATTGAGCCTTGATGAATGAGTTATCTTTGCGACCCATGCATGGGTCGCGGAAAATATTTTGATGATGTCCCGCGACCCATGCCATGCTATGTGGGTCGCGGGAGCTATGCATGGAGAGTCATGCGACCAGACATACTAATTGGGTCGCGGAATATGTTGTATCCATGCACATGCGAGCCATCGAGACTTCTTTGGTCGCGGGACATGTCAAGTCCGTGTATACGAGAGCCAACGAGAATAGATGGGTCGCGGGTTGAGCTAGGAAGACGCTCAAGAGAGCTAGGATTGAGCTCGAAGGTCGCCGGTTGTTTCCGAAGAGACGAAGAGCGAGCTATGCGTGATGGTCGGGTTGCGGGAGGCTCGTTCGGTCACGACCCGCGAGCCACGAACGAATTCAGGTCGCGGGTCAGACCGTGGCAGAGAACGTGCGACCCACGATGCACGTGGGTCGTGGAACTCGCTACGGACCATGATCTCGCGAGCCATGGATGTCCTAGGTCGCGGAAACAAGATGGGCAGGTGGTCATGCGAGTCGATTTATGTTCTGGCTCACGTGACGGAAGACGTGCGAGCCACACGCGACCACAACTCGCTGATCAAGGTTGAGGAGGCCACACGCGTTATCTTGATGTTGCAAGATGGATTCTTCCGAGAGGTTTAGGCAAGACGAGCCTGATTCATACATCTCGGAAGGCTCTATGGTAAGATCTCATGATTGACGATGTACTCATGGATCCTAAATCATCGATCACAACAGTTTTTGATGACTTAGTCATTCCTATGCTATCAATCTTTAGGCGATGGAATCCGACCCCCACACATATATAATTCGATTTTCGTAATTATTAAATATGTTTTGCTGGATTACACTTATATTCTCTCTGTTTTGCAAAAAGTGTTGTTTTAGACTTGTTTTTTTTTCACAAATAGTATTTTTTCCATTTTCTAATATAGTACCTCCTCCATTTCAAATTAGTTGTTATTTAGAGATATTTTCTAGCTTGTTTTAAATTACTTGTCATTTTCAAATGCCAATGTTAATTTTAGCTTTAAATACTCGTTTTAACCCCAAATTTGATGAAGAATGTCAAAAGTTAATTTTTTTTACGGGTATAATAGAATTTTATATATGTCTTCTTAATATGTGTAAAATTTTATAGAATAACAATTATTGTGAAACGGATGAGTATTTAATACTATATACCAAACTTAATCTCAATCACAAAGAAAAATGTAAATAGTCAATTTATTATTTAAGGGTATAATATAAAATTTAATATATTTTATTAATTTGTGTACAATTAGTTAGAATAATACTTTTTAAAAATATATGATAGCCTTTTTAAAATGCTAAGTCCAAAAATAACTAAACAGAAACAAAAATTTGGCTTTGATAGGCTAAAGAAACAAAAGCGGTAATACTTAAACAAAAAAATAAATAATCATTTTGCGCCTTACTTTTACATCAAACTGTAAAATATGTCTAATTCTTTTTCATAAAGAACAGAAAAGAAAAATCATATCTCTTCTTTCTTTTTTGGTTTTTGTTTCTTATTATAGATTATCTTATCTCTGTATTGGGAGGTTCTCATATAAATCCCTTATTTGAAATACTCTCCATACTCTCTCTTTATTTTAGCAACGTCTCTTAACATTTAATTAATATTTATTAATTTATAACTTTTTGAGAAACTTGGTTAGAGACTTATGGATGGTCTTACATATACTTCTTTTTCTTCGTTTCTCATAATCCTTTGTCTCTGTCTCGATTTGATTGTTGTTCTTCACCAAGGTATGTTTTCCGACCCTTAATCAAACTTCAATTTCATTTATTCAGCTTGTAATGAAAACTACGGTTTAGTGGTTTTTATACAGAGGTCAATGTATTTTATGTTAGATCTCGTTTGACATTTTGATTCTTTGGCTTTTATCTAATATCATTTTTGATTCTCTAGCTTTTATTTTGTGTGTTTTTTGTGTGCTTTCTTCGATTCTTTGTGTTTATTTGAGACCCAATTGAGTTTTGGGAGTGATTCTTAGTAAATCTAGAGTCGATTTGAGAGATCATAAATTTGCTCATTTCTAAGGTTTTCTGTTTTGATTCTTCAATTCGGTTGGATTTTCCGTTGTTAATTGGGTTTGATTTGAGTTAATTTGTATCAAAGTTTAGGTTTTTGCGTTATTTATTTGTGTGATGGCTTTACTTTGAATAGTTCTTTAGGTGTCAGAAAGAAAAAATTGATATGTTGATAATGGACAATGTTGTTTAGATAACTTGTTTTACTGAAATTTGTTGAGGAAGCGAGCGCATTAGCCTTTTGTGTTGTTTTGGTTCTTCGGCATTCAGTTTAGAACAATCTGATTATTGGAGATTGGATAAGGATTTCATCACATTGGTGCTTATGTTTCTTTATCTTTGTCTTGAGGAGAAGAATATTTGTGGAAGGTCCTNTGTCTTGAGGAGAAGAATATTTGTGGAAGGTCCTTTTGCACATTAGTCTCCATGGTAAGTCATGTTTAGTTGTTTTTATACAGAGGTAAATGTATTCCATGCTAGATCTAATTTGCTTCTCTTTTTTTTTTTAGAGAAAGGCTAATTGATTGATGTCCGATTTTGGTTTATCGCATGCTAAATTAGGTTTGATTTTTAAGTAGTTTGTTTCGATATGGATGGGTAATTGTAAGTTTTTGTCAATTAGAAATTTTGTAAGGTTCGAAAAAATGAAGTTTGATACTAGTGGGATCGAGAGTTCCACACCTATGATTGGGTTTGGCTTAAACAACGATGTGTTTGATGGATTTTCTATTATGCCTGAGTTTGATCTTCCCCGCACTACATATGTGAGTTTTTTTTTTCATTATTTGATGTTAACTTTAAGATAGATTTCATGTATTAGTTAGCAGTGTGGGTTTAATGGGTTAAAAAAGAAAGTTGTACAGATGGTGAAGCCGACTAAGGGAACAACCACACTTGCTTTTATATTGAAAAAAGATGTCACGGTTGCTACTGAAACTAGAGCTACCATGGGAGGATATAATTGTATGTTCTCTTTCATATTTTTGCTTTAAGCTGGTTTTTGTTTTGCAGTGCAGACTTTCTTGATGTTTTGATGCGGACACTTCTTGTGGAAGAAGAAACACTGTTACTATGTGGTAGTTAACTTATTTCTGATTTTGGTTTTTGTGTGGGCTTTAGTTTGATGGTTTTCAGAAAGAAGTTGTACATATGGTGAAGCCTTATGCCTCACGTCGTATAAGAATGTTGTTGACTCCGCGATTTTGAAGCTAAAGAGACTTGAAGAAGCTCAATGTGATGGCCAGGTGGACGAAGAAGCTCCTGCCTCGTATGTTCCACTCTCTCTTTATTTTTACTCTCCCTTCTGTGAGATAGTTTTGATTATGTGTTTTTTATATAGGTCACCAAAGATGCCAATAGCGCTTGCCATTGACTTTATCCTTCATGATTTTGAGTGGTAGGTGATTTTAAACTACGCAAAATTAAAACATATTATTTTGTGTATATGATGTTTGTTGATTGATTGTTTGTAATTTCGTGTTTGTGTGTTATTTGCGGTTGAGCCAATATCGACTTATGTGGACTTTGGCAAAAAAGAGTTTTTGGATGTTGATGAAAGAGGTGTTGAACTGAGGTAATAGATTTAGTCAAGTGTTTGAACTTTGATTGTTGTAAGAGTTTGTGTCAATTGTGATATGAGTTTATGTATTGGATTGAGACTTGTGTTATGTAGGGATTGATAATTTGTTTATTAAAGTATGTGTATTTTGTGGATGTTTATTATATATAGATTGGATAAATTTCACATTAATCATTTTCACCGAATGTAAATAGCTTAATACCACTGCATAAAATAAGAATCATAACAATATATATTATAGCATCAAGAAAACAGTTCATTATAGCCCAGACGAATTCCTATTATTAAAATAATTAAAAGCATTCACATATTTCTATGGTATATGAACCTATACTATCATATTGGTGGCACCTACCACAACTATCGATTCATAGTATTTATGAAAACGATGTGTAACACGTATGATAGCAGATTTTCGCTAAAAATATACATATTTGTTGTAGTGTATATGCTCTAAGCTACTTATGGTCTCACTATAATTTTTTTTCTTGTCGTACAATGCATTTACCATATGCATGAACATAAATACATTTCTAGTTATAAATGAAAATTCTTAGGCCCCTCGAAAGAATATATGTATGATTATAAATTATAGTTTTCTTTTCGATGGTTGAGATATTCATGTGAAATCTTGTGAGTTTGAAACCACTTTTTCTCTCTATTAAATGCGATTTGATGAGTGTCAAAACAGATCATACTAAACCAAGTCATACCAATGTATAACTTATTTAAATTAATAGTTTAAATGGTTATATTAACTGGTCGATAAAATAATTTCATGTTTAGTAACTATCATAACAAAATAATCATATATTTTGTCTCTCTTTTCTCTTTTATGCAATGAGGGATATCCTAGACTACAATTATTATTTTTATTTGTTTTTGGAAATTTTTAGCGGTCACTGATTTTGATTTATGGTTTGGCAAGGTTAGATGTCATTTGCGACTGGTGATACACAAAAGTTTACCCTTTGTATTAACCGCAAGAGCACAGCTA
>OVAP01002563.1:0-19084 GCA_900406295.1 Aurinia saxatilis
AGCTGTGAAAATGGCATCAGCTTCGTAACAAGGTTGTGGGTTTATTTGGATATACCTCATATTTTGATATACCTCATATTTTACCGGTTGCGCAATACAGGCGTTGTGTCGTTTGTCAAGGAGACTTGGTCATAACTTGCTAGTTGAACAATTGGAATTGATCTTCATGCTAGCTTAGGTTCATAGTTTCACTAAGAGATTATGTTGCTTGAACTTAGCTAATATAGGTTATCACAGTGAGAACTGGATAGTCTAGATGCATATCTAGGATGTCACAATGAGAGTTGGACAATAGACTTGCATGATTCCATGTTTGAGAATTAATTGAAACATGTCTTCCTGTCCGAGAGGTGTCGATCAACACCATCATGGTATCGATCGACACTGATCGATTTCCAGCCGTAGGTTATTCATCTTAACTGAACTTCCCGATAGCTTAGCAGCCTTTAAATAGATTTAAAACCCCTTTAAACCATACTTGTGATAGTTTACAGTAGGAAACCTTTAAACCAATCACTTGCATTTATTTAGAATTTATTTAGACTAGTTGCATATTTATTTTCGGTCCATGTGGGATTCGATCCTTAAGTACTATATCTACATTTTCTGTGCACTTGCAGTTAGAAATACATAGGGTAAAAATTTGTGTATCAAAGAACCCATTTAGATGAAAACATGATCCAAAATACTTTTACTTTACTAATTAACATCTTCACTTCTACTTTTAATTGTCAGTTGGAAGAAGTTATGGATCATGTGAAGCCCAGAGTCACACATGAGATGAATTTTGAGCTTACAAAGCCTGTCACAGAAGAAGAAATGATTCATGCTCTTAACCTGATGGGGAGAGACAAAGCTCATGAACTTGATGGCCTCAATGTTGGCAACTATCAAGCACGGTTTGTTTCAGTTTATTCAGGATTTTCTCCAAAATGGCAAGCTAAATCGCTATATGAATAAAACTCATGTTTTTCTTATACATAAGATAAGATAGAGAACCCAAAATATGTCAAAGATTATAGACTAATTAGTCTTTGTAATGTAGCCTTTAAGATAACCTCTACGATTTTGGATGAAAGATTAAAACTCCAACTTGATAGGATCATATCCCATAACCAGTATACTTTTATTCCCAATAAACTCATCACTGACAATGTGCTTATAGCACATGAGCTTCTCCATTCTTTACATACCATAAAACTTAAATCACCCTTTATGGCATTAAAGCTTGATATCAGTAAAGCCTTTGATCGTATATACTGGAATTATCTTGAATCTTTACTCCAAAAGCCTAGTTTTGCAGATACATGATGTGCATGGATAATGAAGTTTGTTACTAGTATCCTACTCTATACNAACTCATCACTGACAATGTGCTTATAGCACATGAGCTTCTCCATTCTTTACATACCATAAAACTTAAATCACCCTTTATGGCATTAAAGCTTGATATAAGTAAAGCCTTTGATCGTATATACTGGAATTATCTTGAATCTTTACTCCAAAAGCCTAGTTTTGCAAATACATGATGTGCATGGATAATGAAGTTTGTTACTAGTATCCTACTCTATACTCATCAATGGCAAACCAGCTGACAACATCATACCCCATATAGGTATAAGGCAAGGTGATGCAAGCTCTCCATACCTCTATATTCTATGTATTGAAGGTGTATGTGCTTTTATATGTGTTGGGGTTAATAAGGGTGATATCCATGGGTTTAAGGCTAGTCATCAGGGTCCACCTATATCACATTCTGTTTTTTTCTTTCTTTTTTGTTTGTAAACCTACTAAAGTTGAATGCCAGAATTTGTTATCAATTCTAGGAAAATATGAGAGGTCTCAAGACAAAAGATTAATTTTCTTTTGGGAAGGGTGTTCATAATGATATGGAGAAGTGTTTAGAAAAGAAGATGAGGATTATTAACGTAGGTGGAGTTGGGAAATACATAGGTTTACTAGATTTTATTGGTAGAAACAAAATCAATACATTCTCATATTTGAAGCATAAAGTAGAAAGGAAAGTTGATAGTTGGTATAATAAGCTGCTTTCTCCTGAAGGGAAGGAAATTCTACTCAAAGAAGTAGCCCCTACAATTCCCAACTACAACATGTCTTGTTTCGAGTTGCCAAAGAAAGGAGAAGAATACCATGTATAGCTTGGAAGAAGGAAACAAACTCAAAATAGAATGGAGGTTTGGGTATAAGAGATCTTCGGGACTTTAATATAGCAATGATGACTAAGCAGAGTTGGAGAATGATTCAAACCCAAATATTCTTTTAACTCACATCTATAAAGATAAATACTTCTCTGACACATATATCTTGTATGCTCGTAGAAAAAGGTGTATCAGTCATGCCTGGAGAAGTAATATGGCAGGTAATTGGCTTTTGAAACATGTAATAAAGTTGTTAGTGGGGAATGGAGAGAGTTCATCAAGGTCTGGACTGACAACTGGCTCCCAACAGTTCCATGTAGTCCACCAAAATACAATCTTGAATTCCCTCCCCAACAACTAAGAGTGAAAGATCTTCTAATTTCAGATAAAAACCTATGGGACCATGACAAACTCTATATTATACAAAGGATCACACCCTTGTCCTCTCAAGGGAGAGTTGCAGTAATCTGGCTTCATACAAGACATGGGTCATACTCAGCGAAATCAGGTTTCCATCTTTGTCATCAACTTCATAATATTAATTAACAATATGCTCCATCATGATCCTCTAGTCCACACCCAAATCAAAATCTTTATCAAAAGAAGTTTGGAAATGAAACACCTCAAACACTTCTGGTGGAAATGCATTCATGATGCTTTGTCTATTTCAGCTAATCTCATGAGAAGAAGATTAAACATAGGCTCAACTTGTCAAAGCTGTGGAGAAGAACAAGAAACAATTAACTACTTGATATTCCACTGCAAAGTGTCCAGAGAGATTTCAGAATTAACCAGCCGGGGAATAATTTAAGGTGACACTTTCCCATCAAACTCTCTTTATAATAACCTAAACTACTTGGTAGAAAGAATGAAAGTTGGGCCAGTTGAAAGTAGTTTATTCCCTCTTATTGGGTGGCGCATCAAGAAATCAAGGAATGATTTAATATTTAAAGGCAAGAAATGGTATATCCCTGAAACAATGATTAAAGTGTACCCATATAATAAGTTATTGATCAGTTGCAGAAACTAAGGGAATTAAACTACTCAATCCATCTGAATAACTCTCCAAGGAACCTCTCTCAATACACCTTATAAAATAGCATACATGTTTTTGTTTTTACATATTTATTAGGTGTCTGATTCACATATCGTGTAAAAAAAAATATACTATGTATTTTTATTACATTAAGTGATTATTCATATTATATAAAATAACAAATATTTTTTAAAGTTGATGAATCAATAATAAATTTTGTATCTACATAAATATAAAAACTCTGAATTATAGTTGCATTTACTTTGATGAATCTAATCTTTGACTCTACTAAGCTTGAACCTAAAGTGGACTTGAAATCATTCTTACTGGAGTTATTAGACTAGGAAAACGAATCTCATTCAAGACTTCTTATTCACTTTGCCACTCTCTTGCTGATCATGAATGGCCAACTCATCTGTAGTTGGTACCACAACCATAAACCTAACCTCTTTTCAAACCACATGCAGTCTTTTTTTCTTTTTTGTTTATATGTAGTATGTGTAAAAATGCCGGAGATAAGAGAGCTACGCAGTTTTCCAATCACTCGAGAAGACTAAAGAAAACGCATGTTAGATCTTAATACACACATGGAAGTTCAAAAAAAAAGGTTAAAACTGATTGTCCCTGGTAAAACATCATCAAAATTAAGGTAAAACTTGTGCCTTGTTGTAAATGGTAAAATTTGTTGGAACTAAAAAAGAAACACAATTCAGAATCCAAGGCTTCATGATCCATACTTGTTTAGCAAAAAGACCTGGGAAATCAGGGGTCAAGGGTGGAAAAAGATGGAAATCATTTAAAGGAGTCCGAAGATGTTCGAAGAAGACTTTAGATTCCTTTAAAAGAATCTAAGTCTGCGGGAGGAATGAGCAAAGTAAAGAGAGACTGATAGGAAGTTGTGCCATCAAACAGTCTGTTCTCTTTTGCGGTTTTGCAAACATATCTCGCATTTCTATTGAGTACGGTAACCCTTAGAGACATAAGATCCACCGCTAAATATTAGTCTCCTTACGTTACAAACCTAAGAAAGCACACACAATACTTTAATGAATGTAGATAGTCAAATTTTGGTGAAGTTAGGGTGAGTGCATGTTGAGATTTTGTTGGACTAGTTGGGAGAATTGTGGTGGGAGAATGAGATGAGAGCTTTGGACAGGATTGTCGAGATGACAATCACGAAGTTGCACCCTCTAAGCTGTGGTTACAAGTTAGCGAGTTCCTAAACTTTCAAACTATTTTCCTTTCTTAGCTTCGTATTTGTTTGAGGACGAACAAAGCTAAGTCTGTGGGATTTGATAGGGGTGATATTTTACCGCTTTTTAACCCTATATTTTATGTGTTTTTAACGAAAAAAATCAATGGATCTCAAGATAAAAGTGATGAATTTCACTATTTTATTATTTCAAAGTGTTTTTGTGAAAGTAAAGCTTTTTAGGCACAAAAATGGACATTTCTCGCTTAAGACAGCAATTCAGCACCAGATGTTCAGGCTCAAACAAAAATGTTTTACATTTTGGATTGATGTGAAATTTGGATACAATGAAGCCACGTGAGTTAAATTTTTTATGGGCTTGGAATCAAGTCATTTGGCCCAACGAGAAGAAAATTATATCCAATGGATGTATGTCTGAAGCCAATGAACAAAGCCCAATTTGACCGAATACATATGTATTTGATCGATTGAGATGCAGATAAGCACAAAAAGCTTCTAGAAATTTCTCTTAACCACTCAAGATACTCAGGATATTTCGGAACAACAAGAAGCCTTGTGGGAAGATTCAGAGCTATCAGAAGACCATTCTAGAAGAGAATCGATCGAATATACACTTTATTCGATCGAATGAAAAAGATAAGATCAAATATTTTCTCTTCAGTTGATCCTCATTTATCCCTTTACTGAAGTCCTTGGATGTGCACGACTCCCTATATAAACAGACTTTTCGTCTGAGATGAAGAGTGTGCCTCTCCTTTCACCAAAACTTTCTGGAGAGAGCACTTTGCTTTCATATCTCTTTAAATCCTCTATTGCTTTTGAATTATGTAGTTTCTAGGGGAGATATCATTTGTATTTGAACCCCTTTTTCTATATTTCATGGTCGTTTTATTTATTTTCATGGATTGCTTTTCTATGAGAGAGTAATTCGATAGTTGGGAATAGGAGTTTTTAATAGGTTTTCATGGCTTTTAGGATAGGATTTATGCTTACCACATAATTGCTTAGATTGACACCTTAGTGATCTGTTATATATTGCTCTTTCCATCTTGACAACTTGATTAGGTTGATAAGAACTAGTATTAAATGATCAGTATCAACTTATGCGGCTTGCTTTCCTAGTTTACCTTTGTGACGATTGTGTATATTAGGATGTTAGACATCTTTAATCACTACTATGAAAAATAGGAAGATTAATTTACGTCTGGCTTGATTACTTAACCAGATTTATCTGCTTAGAATCCTAATAGTTTAATATGTGAACCCTAGAGAATTCTCTGAAACCCAACACTTGCTTCTTTATCTTTCTCTTTTATTTCATTCGATCAATCAATAGACCCATTCGATCGATTAAACTACCCTAAAAATTATATTTTGTTCCTAAGCTCAAATCGAATCGATTTTTTTACTGTGTACACTTTGCTCTCTATGGATTTGATCCCTAAGTACTGCTGCGAGAGCTTGTGCACTTGCATGATTATTTGGGGTGAAAACTTAATCCTCATCACAAAGCATAATTTACACGAAGAAACCTTATATCAATTCCCTTTGATAGTTACAGTTCCTAATGAGTTCACAATTACAGTTCTATTTACCAACTTCAGGGGTTTGATATCTCTACTCTTCGATCCAATCTAGGCTGAAATATTTCTCATCAACTTCAATCGTTAATCCTCAAATGGCTATCTTAACTTCTTTCCACATACATGCAACATCCTTGTCACATACTACATTGCGTAGAGACTGCAATGAAACAACATAACCTTATCTCTCTTACTCCTATGTCCGACAAGCTCGAGTCCCTTCACCAGAAAGTCTTTTTTGTCGTCTTTTTCTCTGAAATTTTTGGGAGATTGACGCGAAGAAGAAGATGTTTTATGTTGGACTGGTTCGGGTTTGGGTAGGGTCTAGGTAGAGTTCGGTTTGTTAATTCAATTTGCTATTGGTTATTAGGTTTACCATTCCGTGTAGTGCAATTTTAATTTTTAATCGCAGATTTTAACTTAACCAATTTGGAAACGTGATTTTTCAAACGATGTGCAGCTTTAGAAAGAATTCAAAACTTTTTATGGTTGCAGATAGTATTATTTTCTTATGTACAGCGTGCCAATGATATCAGCGAATTTTTCGTGAAGTTGTAGATCGTTTTTCCTTTAATTTTAATGACGATTATGGTTTAATTTTTAAGGTTTATGATTTAGACTTTAGGGGTTTATGGTTTATTTGGGGTGAAATTTTTTTTAAAGGATTTAGGGTTAAGCCCTAAAACCCTATAAATAGTTATACTTAAATAGTGGTATTTTTGAAAATTTACCTCATTCCCATGATATTTTTGAAAAGTAGTACACAAAAGTAATATTTTAAAAATTCTCCCGTTGTTGCTTGGGAATGTTTGAATTTTGAAAGTTCTTATATTATTGGTTGAATTTTTTTTTGGAATTTTTGAATATTTTAGAATATTGAAAATTTCAAAATTATCAATTTCAGAATATACCAGTTTTAAATTACCACTTTTGGTTGTCAATTTTCAAAATATTACTTTATAATCTTCCCTTTATATTATAAAGGATCTTATAAATTTTGTTAAAATACACTATAAACTTTTATAAATCATACAAATACTATAAACATGTAAAAAAAATTATAAACCATTGAAATACCTTATAACGGTCTTAATAAGCCTTCTATAATTTTAAAAACTATAAAACTTTATAAAATTATATAAATACATGTTTACAAACCAGTTTATAAATTTATATAGAATTTTAAAAATGTGGTAGCTTTAATAATGAACAATGCTAGTGGTACTTTTGAAAAACAATAATTACCTTGTATATAAAAATCTGAAACATCATTTAAAATTGAGAGAATGACAAATATACCCAACTTTATATACCCACTAACCATATATAACCACACCTCTTTTTTTAATCACATATATCCACCTCTTTTTATTTTCATATCATTATATCCTTTATTTACCAAAGCTATTTTTCATTATAAATTATATATTTGTTAGGGTTTAGGATTTTAGGTTTTAAAATTTAGTAAAATTATAGAATTTTTATTTTCTTAGAGTTTAGGATTTAGGGTTAAACTCTTATAAACTTAGGGTTTAATTTTTAATAACTATTAGGGTTTAATTGTTAGGATTTAGGGTTTAGATTTTAGGAGGTTATGGTTTATTAGGGGTGGGAAGACTTTTTAGGGTTTAAGATTTTAGAATTTAGGGTTTAGGATTTTAGGGTTTAGATCCTAAACCTTAAAATCTCATAGATAGTTAATATTTAAATAGGGGTATTTTAGACTTCTTAAAAAAAATAACTAAAAGGAAGGAAGATAGGTATATGTGATTAATGAGATAAAAAAATGGATATATGTGGTTAAGCCCCTCTAAAATTAAACATGAGTATATTATATGTGAAACCTATTTCGCANAAAAAAATAACTAAAAGGAAGGAAGATAGGTATATGTGATTAATGAGATAAAAAAATGAATATATGTGGTTAAGCCCCTCTAAAATTAAACATGAGTATATTATATGTGAAACCTATTTCGCAAGATTGGATCGAACTAATTGCCATGCATATTGCATATGATATACAGAGTGATGATACGGCAACTCCTACAATGTTTAAGAAAATGCCATTGTGAATATAATCACAAAATATAAGAGATTTGTGCTTCGCTTGAAAAAAACGAACTAACATGAAAGTAGTTATCAAACAACAAAGTTTCGTTGTACAATTGGCATTGAATAAAATGAATTTAAATCACACATTAATTCAACGGATACCAACTTCATTAGTTTACAGAACTCAAACTCAAACTCAACTAAGTGGGGGAAAGTAAGAAACAACAACTCCTCTGCTCGGACCCTAACAAATCAACTAAAACTCAATACTAAACAATTAAGAAAAGTTAATCATGAATTAGCTACTAATTATTCCTAATCAATCACTCCTTGAATACAAAACACTATATAAACACTTATCTTGTCCCGTTAGCTTCCCACAACAAGTACAGAACATCTCAATACACAAACAAACAAACAAACACAAACCCTTTGTCTTCCAATTGCAAGAGAAAATGGCGAAAGAGTCCACCAGCATTGACGTTGGCGAGCCAAGCACCGTGAACAAAAGTGCAAGCCATGTTGTGGTGGACGAGAAGAAGAAGAAAAGCTTCATGGCAACCACGGCAGGAAACGCAGGAGGCAAGAGAGGTTTGGCCATATTCGATTTCCTCCTCCGATTGGCAGCTATAGGAGCCACCCTTGCAGCTGCCGTTGTCATGTACACGGCTGAGGAGACTCTTCCTTTCTTCACTCAATTCCTCCAGTTCCAAGCCGGCTACGATGACCTTCCCACGTTTCAGTACGTCCATTTTTCTTTACTAAATTGAAATTGGAAATGACTAGATATAAAATATATTGAAATTTGGAGAACTTCATACTAGTATATATGGTTCATGGACTAATCCATTCTTTACCAATTGGTTTTGAGTTGGAAGTCCATGATTCTTAAACAAATGCCATGTTTAAAATTCTCCATTCTTTAGGAAACAAAAACAAAATTCTACCTACGCATCATACATATAAATATTTACATTTATGCCGTTTTTGAAGGTTCTTTGTGATAGCCGTAGCCATAGTCACCAGTTATCTCGTACTTTCACTGCCCTTCTCCATTGTAACTATTATCCGTCCACTCGCGGTCGCGCCACGCCTGATCCTCCTCATTTTTGATACCGTACGTAACTTCCCTTGTAACCCTATAATATTCACCATTTTTTCTTATTAAACCTCATAAAATTCACTCTCTTTTATGTTATGGTGATAAATATATAGTTGGTCGTGACGCTTAACACAGCAGCAGCGGCTTCCTCAGCAGCAATCGTCTACCTTGCACACAACGGCAACCAAAGCACCAACTGGCTCCCTATCTGCCAGCAGTTTGGAGATTTCTGCCAGGGAGTGAGCAGCGCGGTTGTAGCCGCTTCTATTGGGATTGTGTTTTTCATCATTCTCATCATCATCTCAGCCATCGCCCTAAAAAGGCATTGATTTCATATATGTATCTAAGTGTCAATATTGTAACGGACCGAGAGAGGTTTTTCTTGTACTTGTTTGTGTGTGCTTTGTGTAACATGAGACAATACCGTACTTGTTATTATTGTGTAAAATATGTAAGTGACGTTGTTTATGGGTAAAAGAAAATTGTTATTGTCACTAGAGCTCTTGATTGATAATCAGATTGACCAAAGGCAAAGCCCAACAATAGTTCCAAATCCTAAAATTCCAAAAGCGACTGTTATAATGTCAAATACCAGTTCGGATTTCATCCTCTTTTCTTTCCCATCTCTCTTCTTCTCCATAAACTCCTCGTGTCTTCTCTTGCCTTCGATCTCTCTCCTTCTTCCGTTTCCCCTTTTACCCTCCATGACTCTCCTCAAAATGACCAAACTATCCTTCCCGTTCAAATGTGTTCCCTCCATCTTCTCCACCTTTAGGCTCACTTCCCTCACGTGCATCTCCTCCTCTCCGCACGTGACCACCGTGATCACACACTCCACCGGCGAGTTCGACCCCACCACCGTAGCGAATTTGGCCTCGATATCCCCGGTGATCCAGTTCCGCTGCACGGACACGGGACGGTGGCTCGACAGATTGGCCGCCCTGTTTCCGATGGGATCAATCACGATCCAGCTTAGAGTCAGATCGTGATCAAGATCACGACACCCTCCTCGCTTGATCGGCGTGGCCACCTTGTCCTTCTGATCCACCAGATCAATCCTCAGAGGCGAGCTTTGGAACCACGACGTCGTGGTCTCCGTCTTGACCACTCTGCTTAAAATCAAGTTCCCTTTGTAGTGAATATCTACGGCGGAGATCAGTTCCGGGAACGGACGGTCGAGATCAGAAACCGTACCGGCCGTGTCGAGAACAGAATAAGCATCGGAGAAAAAAGAACGAGAACCACCGTAGGATCCAACGGAAGGCCACGTGGAGCGACAGATTTTGGACCAGAGGATCTCGTTAGAAGCGAGATGGTGAAGGTGTGAGGAGGCGGACGAGACGGAGGCTAACGTTGGACCATCGAGACGTGCTAAGATGTGTTTCTCTATGATGTCGTCATGGACGGTTGAGATTAATTCCGTTGAGGAGGAGATTGCCATCTTCCGGTGGTGACTGGTGACTGGTGACTGGTGACTGGTGACTGGTGAGTGACTATTATTACTAACTTGGTTGTTTTTGTTTGATGATTTTCGATTAATCAACCAAGTTAATTTATATAGGGGCGTCTATAAGTCTTACTTTCATTAATGGACCCTCTTTTTTACCTTTATTACAATACTACCACTGTCGAATCCGAGCAACTAGATAATGTGATTTAATATTTTTTTTAAAAAATGTTTAAGATTTAGCCGGCAAAATAATATTGTTTAAAGATTTTTGTNATTAATTTATATAGGGGCGTCTATAAGTCTTACTTTCATTAATGAACCCTCTTTTTTACCTTTATTACAATACTACCACTGTCGAATCCGAGCAACTAGATAACGTGATTTAATATTTTTTTAAAAAAATGTTTAAGATTTAGCCGGCAAAATAATATTGTTTAAAGATTTTTGTACAACTTTTTTCTTAACAATTTTTGTCGCAAAATAGCTGAATAATTATGACGATTATGCGACTTGCATAAAACAAATTTATTAATTATGTTTTTTGTTTTAAGAAAATAAATTCTAGCATAATTTTTAAATAACAGTAAGATTGACTTTACATTAATAAAAAGTGTAGTTTCACGTCGAGTACTTCTATCCTAATAGTTTGTCGTCCTAGAGATATTTCTTCCTACATATATATTGGGACGAACACGAAAGTATATATTTTACACAAGAAATATCCACGCATAGAATACTTTAACGGTTTAGCCAAACCATCACCAAAGAGACATTTGATTCACGGACAACTTGATCATTCACAATGAAAGGATGTCTTATTTTGTTCAAGAACTATTCTCTTGGCAAATATAAATTATTCAAGAGTTGGTATTGTTTCTCAGACTATTTAAACTATATATATTAATATTATAATAACCTTTAACGTACCTAATGTTTCCTTTTCTACAAAGACTACAATCGAACTTTGATCACATCGACGATGAAAAAAACATAAAAGTACATCTATGAATATGGGAACAGAAACCGTAAAAGTGTCAATGTAGTAAACATAGAGTGATGAAGATCAAATACATACACACATTTGTATATATGGGACGTGTGATGTCACAACAAAGGAGTCGAAGTGTCGAAGAGATACGTAAGGATAAGGGGCGGGAAACTATACACTACAAGAAAACACGGTTTTTCTGACGGACAAATCCGTCGGAAAACCGNTATATGGGACGTGTAATGTCACAACAAAGGAGTCGAAGTCTGGAAGAGATACGTAAGGATAGGGGGCGGGAAACTATAAGTCTAAGATATCACCGTCATTAGGTTTATACAGCTTTTTTTTGTAAATAAAATAATTGAATACTGACTAGTAAGTAATAACCAAAAGAAAAAAAGGCAGACTGAGAAAAGGAAAGGCCAACAATGTTTTACATCAACATGATAACTGTAGAAAAATTATTTTATGATAAACGTCGTCGTCATTATACATTCGTAAATATATTAAAACAAGGGACGATTATTTTAAATATATTGATATGCATCAGTTACAAAATATATATATATATTCATATGCATTCAGTGTACTAATCACAAATTATAATGAACACTAGATAAGTTAAACTCAAGATTTAACTAATAAATCTTGAGTTTAGAGTATGTATATAGCACTTGGATCTAGTTTGTAAAAACTCATAATAAATTTTTGAGTGACATTTATTTTTGTTTTTCTATGATATGGAAACATGAGTTTCTTCCTTATATATATTCTGATTTTGTTAAATATTAAATTAAAATCTACTATATAAAAAAATAAGGAGCACTCTCTATGGAGATTACACATGGATAAACTATCTGAGCGATATTTGTCTTTTCCAAAAAAAATATTAATGCAAAAAATAACATTTCAATAGGTCTTCTAAAATAGAGAATTTAATAAATGGCCATTAATATTTGATCTGCATCACTAACAAGCACAATGGATGAATTGTGTGATAAATAAAATGTTATAATTAATATTGGTGGTAAGTTTGAAAATTATATATACTACAATACATCTACAAGTGATTATAGAATTAAGTCTCACATGTACAAATGTTTTTAACAAAATTATGCCGATTTAAAGGACAAAATTACAAATTTTTAAGTTAATTAGTATATTAGAGATGAGCTCCAAACATATTTCACAGTTATGTTATTATTGAGACTATAATTTACATAGGAGTTTCAAAAAAATTATTATCTTATTATTTATCTAATTTGGTGACTTTTAAGATTGGCCAAACTCGGGGCCGGATAAATTTATTAATTTATAGTGATTATCAATATATAGAGTATTAATTTATAGAGGTTCTACTGTACATTTTATTTGTAGCATTTAACACCAACTTAACCTGTTTGAGTTTATCTCTAATTCTGATATCTTAAAAAAAAAATCTAACATTTGATAGAGAGCGAGGAATTATATATCTAACCACTCTTATTCGCCCAGCCGAAAATGGTGCAATGCATTAGACCCATTAGAAAATCCGGTGAATGGACTACTCAACGATTATATTCACCATGAAAACATTAGTCGGGTGGTAAAAGCAAGGATCACCCCTTAGTTTACCATACAAAAGAAAAAATATTTGATGGAAGTAATTCCGCTGACGTCAAGAAAGCCAAACTCATGCATACAAGTTGGACGATTATATTTGATGCAAGCTTAAGTTGCGAGAGGAATTCTCACCCAAAAAAATACATATACAAGTACAATGGGATTGAAAAAAAATTTGTAAATCAAAACCTGCGCATAGCGCGGACACTCACCTAGTTTTATATAATATAAAAGGGTTACACTTTTCAGCAAGCTTTGAGAAATTGCCATGTGCCCCTTTCATTTAATGCTAAAAATAAATTTTGACCATTAAATCTTAATAAATAGTTTCCCTTAGTTTATAAACAACTAATTCGTTATTTTGTATTTTGCAAAACAACAGTTTAATTCTCCAATTTCATATTAACTGAAATTCACAACAGTTTGATTAGNAATGATATAATACAAAAATATATTATGAAGAAAATAATATATATGTACGAATAATATAAAATATATGTATGATACAAGAACATTTTCTTGAAGATTCAAAACACTATATGTTATACAATTCATAAATATTTAATTAACTCAATTATATATTTTTATGTTAAATTTGTTTTCAAAAATTGAAGAGATTAATTAAAATAATATGTTAGGATATCAAATCGTTAAATATCACCCACAAGAAGACATTATTACTATGAAAAAATTCTTGAAACTTTAACAAAGACAAATTTTAGTTTAGTAATCACATGTTTCATCTTAAACATTTATTCAAATAGTTTGAATACCAATTTTTTTTTAATTCTTTTCAATCTATAAACAATTTTATGCATAATATTTAGATTTTTTAAAAATAAATTAGTTATTTTATATATTTTGATTTTATGTTCAAAGAAACCATTTCACGTACATGCAAACTTTCTCTAGTTATATATATTAATAATGTTTCATCTTAAACATAAACACAATAAACACCGTGGAAAGTTTCTTTAGTGAAACAATTAAAGTAAGCTAACGACATAGTTTATTTGTTTCCGGTTCCTACTCTCAACCTAATTCCTGCTTTTGAAGTTATTTTTATTTCTTATTCAGCAGAGCAGTGATGTTCCCAAATGCATTACGTATACACAAATTTGAGATATTATTAAAAAACCTAACCTTTTGTATATTTGTTCATAGACATATATAAATGGTCCTTTTCCGGATGGAAGTTTTTCTTTTCGATGCTGATAGCTCAAGTAGATTCGTGTAGAAGTGTTGGATAGCTTTAGAGAAAACTAAATATGTTGCACTGAAGATTTTCTTATGTTCAAATTAAAATAATTGTTAATTAACTGAAAATAAAACTGTTTGGAGTGAAAGTAAAGTAAGATAGTTTTGAGTCGGTTTATAAAGCAGTCCACAATTCGGTCTTTTAATTTGGTTTGGTTTAGTTTCAAGGAGTATTATATACGAAAATAATGTACCATGGAAGCAAAGACTGAAGGGAGTGAACTCTTAAAAGGTAGAGATATAATTGTCGCTTAGAGAATACAAGCATTTTATCGAATGTCCTTTCATTGATGGAAAAAGTGAAATTGTTAAATTTATAGTAACCAAGAAAAAGAACCCCAAGAATAAGTGAAGATGTGGATACAAATCCTAAAAATAGACGAAAGTATCGAAGGGTTAAACGCATAAGTTTTTTAAGTTAATTTTATAAACCAAGAGCGAGAAATAAAAATAGAGTAATAAAGGTGAATAAAATATTTGTCTAGTGTTGTTTTTTATTAACAGTGTATATTAATTTTACAAACCTTAAACATATATATATATATATATACATCTAAAAACCGACATATATACCTACAATATAGAGAATGAAAATTTTCATTTTTACAAGGTCCGTATCCCCAAAACCTAATTTTAGCGTGTCAACAATACTCTCATGTTAGGTAGCCCTCGACGGGCATCGCAATGGGCCTTCGCTGAGGGCTAGTTTTTTTTTGCCACTATACTTTTATTTTAAGTCACTCAAAATAACAAACTCCACCTTGATAAGAAATCACCATGACTCCACATTGACGACTCCAATTCCGTCACTACAAGAAAACACGCAAATTCTGATAATATTATTAGTCACAAATTAGTCGCAAATAGGGGTAATAACAACATATTTGTGACTAAAACCGTTAATCGCAATCGGCTCGTCGCAATTATTTTAGTCNTAAATTCTGATAATATTATTAGTCACAAATTAGTCGCAAATAGGGGTAATAACAACTAATTTGTGACTAAAACCGTTAATCGCAATCGGCTCGTCGCAATTATTTTAGTCACAATAGTGGCAAAAATGTGACTAATTTGCGACTGCAAATTTTGGTCGCTATATTTGCGACGACATTTGTGATCAAATAATTATTACATGAGTTCAGAGTTAGTCGCAATGTGGTCATAAATGTAGTGGCAATGTATTCAAAAATACAAGAATCGCAAAATAGTCAAGTTGTTTTTGTGACTACATTAAGACTAATTATTTCANAATATTTGCGACAACATTTGTGATCAAATATTATTACATGAGTTCAGAGTTAGTCGCAATGTGGTCATAAATGTAGTGGCAATGTATTCAAAAATACAAGAATCGCAAAATAGTCAGAGTTGTTTTTGTGACTACATTAAGACTAATTATTTCATGGTATTGTGATCGCAATATTTTCGGACATATTGTGACTATTTCCGGACTGAAATTGTTTTGTAGTCGTATTATAGTGGGAACGTTTGCCACTTTATTGCGACAACACTTGTTTACCATTTCTATATATAGGTTTTGTGGTTGTAATTTGGTCTCATTTTTTGCAACTATTTTGCAACCACATTGATTTTGTATAATAAATATTCTTTTTTTAATTGCAATTTTCCTTTTTATCAAAGAATTTATGCAGTTTAATAGATTAAATCAAACTGAAAATTTATATAAACCGAACACCAAACTATTTACATATAAAAGTACTGTACATACAAAAAAGTAAAAGAAAAAATAGAACAAACCATTTTTTTTTTACAAAGAAACATTACCAATTAATTGGAATGTGTGAAGAGTTAGGATTTCATTGAGGTTCAGTTTCTGAAGGTTGATTTCTTGATTTTTGGAGGAATTTGACAATATCCAAGCGGACAGGTTGGGGTCTCTAGCTTTTAGGTACTTGGAAATCAAGTCCATCTGCAGCTTGTTTTGGTGAGCTTGTTCAGCCATATGTTCTTGAGTTTCCATGAACTTGTTCTGCAAAGCCTTGATATAGCAGATGAGGTTGTCTGCAGCATGAACTGTTTACCTTTTTCATGTATTTCAGACAGTCTTCCAATGCCATAAGGATTGTTTCTACCATCCACAATATTGCTCTCGAGAGAAATGGAATTATTATGCACTGTGATGAGTTCAGAAGCTTCAAAGACACCGTCGGAGGTCATCGATAGTTGAGACTGATTTGCTAGCAAATTCTGGTCATAGGTCTCACCAATGTTCTTTACTTTTTCATCGACGAAGCTGCCATCCTTTTTTTATGTGGGTTTTGGTGAAAATCTCTCCTAATGACACTTCCATGCCCTCTTCTCTGATTTACAAGACAAACGGAGACACTTAAAAGAAGACAAAACATGACATAAGCAAAATAATGTAAAAAAGNATGAAAATCTCTCCTAATGACACTTCCATGCCCTCTTCTCTGATTTACAAGACAAACAGAGACACTTAAAAGAAGACAAAACATGACATAAGCAAAATAATGTAAAAAAGAGTATGTGTGATCTTACCATGTCCCGCTGAATCTGAGCATGTGACTTAGGTTCACTTACATGCTTGTTAGATGCAACTTGGCTCTTTTTTTGGCATCAGGACAGTCCCAAAATGCTTCCATCTTGGTCCATGGAGTCTGCATGATCCAATTTGGCAGATTTATGTTGCTCCTCACATAGTTCACCATCCCTTTCAAGCGTCTCTTAAAAACGGTATTGAACTTTTCTCAGACCAAATGAGTGATCAAAGGGTCCCAAGTGTATCGGAGCTGACAAATTGAAAAAACAAATTAAAACAGTTAACTAGTCATCCACAAACCAAAAACATTAGACTAAAAAAATCATAAACTAAACCTAATTACCACTAAAAATATAAGACTAAAACTAATCATAAAGAACAACTAATCACCACCAAAAACCTTAGACTATAACTAATCATAAATTAGAGCTAATCAGCACTAGAAACATTACACAAACACTAATCATAAACTACATTAATCACCACCAGAAAGATGAGACTACAACTAATCATAACCTACATTAATCACCACCGGAAACATGAGACTACTACAACTAATCATAAACAAAAATAGTAGAGCAATTGAGTGATCAAAGTGCTATTATTTCATTACCGCTAAGTGGATGAACCACTTGTCCACTACGTGTTTGGGAGTGACTCTCAAGCTATAGTAAGGCCCATCAAATTTGTCTTGCATTATTTTCACAATTTTTTTTCACCAACACAATCTTGCCACAATCAAACCTAGACAGAGATATGTGAAACAGTTAGATATTGCAAATTTATAAGAAAATCAAAGGAAATAGAAAAGTACAAAGAAATTCATATACTTACCATAAACCATGTCCTTCATCTGAGACGCCTGAGAGCCTTTCGCCTGAGAGCTTGTGGCTTTCGCTTGAGACGCCTGAGAGCCTTTTGCATGAGAGCTTCCGCCACCACGACCATTCTTAGACCTAGAAGGAGCCATCAAAAAGGGATTAAGGTTCGCTTAATCGGGGATTAGGGTGAGGATTTGGTTAAAGAGACAGTGGTCAGAGGAGGACGATGTCATATGGAGTTAGAGAGAAAAAGAGACGAGGCGGATGCATAATTTGGGAAAACTGAATAAAATTAGGGTTACGCGGTTTATATATGATACGCAAAGTGACTATATTGTGACTAGAGAATGGTCGCAATTAATTGGTCGCAATTGAGTTGTAAACTGATAGGGGTGATATTTTATCGCTTTTTAGTAAAGATTTTTGGTGTTTTTCTTAATGAAACTATTGGATTTGAGACTAAAACTATTAAATCTTACATATTCTGGCTTTCAAAGTATTTTTGCGAAATAAGGCTTTTTATGTCGTAAATGAGCATTTTCTACCAAGTTCAGCAATTCAGCATCAGAAGTCCGGGCCCAAACGAAGATGATGCTTAATTTGGATTGAAGTTAGGTTTCAAGACAATCAAGCCATGTGAGTCAGCTGTCAGATGGGCTTGGAAACGAGACATTTGGTCTCACGAGCAAGGAGTTAAGCCCAGAGTGATGAAGGCCCATTCGATCGAATCACCTAGGTAATCGATCGAATGGGGAAAGGATAAACACTAAAACCTTCGAGAACATTCTCAGATAAAGACCATTGCCACTTTGGAGTTATCAGGATCTGTTGAAGATTTTCAAGACGCATTCCAGAGTATATTCGATTGAATCACTCCACTACAAGAAAACAGGCGATTTGCGAGGGCGAGATTCGACGCAAAGTCGTCGCAAATCCGGGATTGCGACGACTTTACGTCGAAAGTATTTCCATCGCAGATCGCTCGTCGCAAACCAGAAAACGTCGCAAATGCGACGAAACTTGCGACGTCGTTGCGTCGGTTACATTATGCGTTGAATTTGCGATTGCTAGACTTTTGCGACGGTTTGCGAGGTTTTTGCGATGAACAAATTTGCGACGATTTGGCGACGAACAAATTTGCGACGGTTTTGCGACGAATAAATTTGCGACGATTTTACGACGAATGGTTTGCGACGAATTTGCGACGTATTATTGTGCGACGACTTATTTTGCGACGGTGTTGCGACGTCCGTCTTTGCAACGGATTTGCGACGAATACGTAAAATATTAGAAAATATTA
>OVAP01002564.1:0-19080 GCA_900406295.1 Aurinia saxatilis
CTATTATATTCATAATTTTTATATTTAAAATAATTTAATTTTTTAAAGTGGAGCCCTCCAAAAAACTGGGGGCCCCATACAAATGTATTACTTTCATGTGTCCAGATCCGGCTCTGGCTACATATCAAAGTTGACATGTTTTTTTAAAAAATTGGGTTTGCTATATTTGTCATATACCCGATGTAATTTTCAATTTTGTAGACGTTTCTCCACTATCTCGGATAAACAGTTTAGACGGATTTAATTAATTTATAAATATCTGTTTGTTAGAAGAAAGAAGGAAAAATATGGGAATGTAAAATCGTATATGTCTGATCAATCAAACTGTACATGTTTGATAGACCAACGGATCTCTAAACTACGAATAATTACGGTGGTTTAACTGCAAGAAAATTATGATATATAAATTGGATGAGAAAGATCACAAAGCTTAAGATTTTGCATGAAAATAAAAAATAAAAAAGGGTTGGAAATTTAAAGCTACATACGTCTCATCTCATGATGATACTCAGAAGACTAAAATAATGGGACGCAAATCTAGAGACTTGATTGGTTATAGAGTACTTGATAAATTGAGACTTGAGACAAGAAAAATAATAAATAAACGTCTTGAATTGGTTAAACACCAGAATATTGATTATTATATGATTAAAACAAGAAAGCTATGTAGGAACGATAAAATAAAAGAGAGGAATGCAATAAAACATATAAAAAAACGTTTGTGTCTTCATACGAGCTCGTCACCCCATGTTTCTTCTGAATCGTGGTCTTTGCTCGTACCACCTTCTTTCTCAGGCTACTTCTCTATTTTTATGGAAACATTCTGATTTTCTGCTTCATCACGAGGAACGTTGCACTTCTTAGAGCAAACTTGGGCTGCCAACGCCAAGAGTACTATAACCACGACGAACGCACACGCTTTAATCACTTTGCCGGTATCCATTGTTTCGACTGTGTAAATTCGATGATAAAAGTTTTTGTTGATGATCACAATTGCTGTAAGGGTTTTGCTTATATACGGCGCTAATAAGGTTTGGAAATTCAACTTAAAAAAAAATTTACCATTTTTAAATATAAAAAAATCAATCAATAAACCATATTTTTTCATTTTTACTTTTTATAAGCTATGGTTTGCCTTTTATTTTTAATAGTGTACTTAAGGATCCTTTAATTCATTTATTCGTTAATATTTTTTTTTTCCTTTTTTCCTAATTTAAATATGTATAATATGCTTACTGATATTTTAATTAATTTTTTCGTTACTAATAAAAAAAAACAGAGAAAACCGCTTTACAGAACTGGAAATTTTTCCAAAAATCAAATTATCTCTAATTGGTGTCTCTTCTTCTTTCATTAGATACTATTAATTGTATACCAAGTCTCTTTCTAAAATACTATTTCTGTTTTCCTTAATTTAGATATTGCAAGTTTACAACCAGAACTCAACTATACCAATAAAACTGCCTAAGAATATTTCATGTCAAACTCCACAAAAGTATATATTACTGCAGGGTAAATTAATGGATTTGTCTGTATTTATGTAATATGTTAACAGCTACATCAAAGTAGACATATGTATGTGTAAGTGCATTCGTAACACAGTCGAAACGATACATATAGAAGTACGGAAACGGCGACTAAAGACTTTTATACATCATGTAGGACGTTGATTTATTGGTTGAACAATTATATTGTGATATATGCATGTAATGAATCGGATGTGTTAAGTCCACAAAACTTCGTATCTGCATGAATATATATATATATATATATATAGTTTGTTGAAAAGTTGAAGCTACGTTTCAAAGAGTGTGAAAGATGAAGACAATTACTTTGGGGATTAAATAAACGTAGATTGAGTTGAGGCCATACTTATCAATTCAACGCAACATGTGTTTATGATCTATAATAAATTTATAAGTAAAATATCTGGTAACACTTTATTTAAATTCTCGAAACTCAAACAATCTTGATTAAAATAAGAAAAACCGGAAAGAGGAAAAAAAAAAAATGCAATCACTAGTATATTAAAAACATGTCTTCATAGTTCTTCATACGAGCATGGTCATCACCAAGTTACTGCTTCTTCTCGGACTTCTCTTCTTTCGCAGACATGTTACGATGTTTTGCTCCGTACCGCATGCTGNAATGCAATCACTAGTATATTAAAAACATGTCTTCATAGTTCTTCATACGAGCATGGTCATCACCAAGTTACTGCTTCTTCTCGGCCTTCTCTTCTTTCGCAGACATGTTACGATGTTTTGCTCCGTACCGCATGCTGACAATAACGACTCCAGTAGCCGCGATAGCTATACCTCCGAGGACCAAAGCCGTATTCATCCATTTATTCATCTTTTTTTCTTTGGTGGGGTTTAGGGTTTAGAGCAAATTCTTTAAGAATTGCTGTTGCTTATATAGACGCGAACTAATGGTAAAACTTGGAAATTTACCATCTTTTAATATATTCGAGCAATTATATAGATTCATTCCGAATTTTAAAGGAACCAAAAATTCACAAAGTAGTAAATAATGATTTTATATTATTTATTATTCCAAGACTATTTATCAATTTGACATTTTTTTTCCTTCTTCCTGATTTCCTTTATTCGTTTTTCCTTTCTTCTTGATTAAAAATGCATATAATGTTTAATCTCTTATATTCATTACTATTTTTTTAAAAAAAAATTTAGTTAAACAGGAAAAAAAACATGACTGAAATTTTTCGAAATTCATTAATTCATTACTATATGTTTTTCCGTTTCTTCCTAATTTATTATTATTAATTTTTGTCAATAACAATTTTGTATTAGCTAGCATAATCTAATTTTAGTTATGTATAGTATACTTAGTGATATTTTAATTTATTTATCCCTTGAATATACCAAACAGAAAAATAGAAAATCGCTTCACAGCACTAATAATTTCTAAAATTCAAATTGTATTCTGAGATGATCTCTCCTTCTTTCGTTATATACAGTAAATATACAAGTCTGTTTGTAAATTCCTATTTCTATTTTCCTCTTGATATTGCAAGTTTGCAACAAGAACTCAACTATACTAATAATTGCCTAGGAATATTTCATGTCAAACTCCATATAGTGTTACTCATTGTATGACTTTGTCAACATGTATGTGTACAGCTACATATATACCACTCAAAACTAGAACTAAGTCATTTTCACAATTTGTACGAACGATGTTAATTTCCACAATTTATATAGAATGATCTTAATTACTATCAACAAAAAAAAACCAATCACAATATTTTTAGCTAGTGTAACACAATGTAAGCCTGGGTAAAAAGTCTGACAGATATTGGCTTTTTAAGCCTGACACAATACAATGTCTTTCAGGAAGAAGAGCAACAAGGCTTCTTAGTGTTTGATTCAGAAGAAGCAGCAACATCGATGGTTTGGCCTTCCTTGATATTGGCATTTGCATTTGTCTGGTCTGAAGATATCGATTTCTTGCTGATGATCCTATAAACCTCCGAGAGAATCGTCTGAAAAGCCTTCTCCACGTTTAATGCCTCAAGGGCGGATGTCTCGATGAATGATAAGCCTTCTTTCTCTGCATAACTCTGAGCATCCTCTGTAGCAACTGCTCTGAGATGCTTCAGATCCGTCTTGTTACCAATCAACATGATCACAATGTTGGAATCTGCATGGTCTCTGAGTTCTTTTAACCAGCGGCTTACATTCTCAAAGGTTGTTGGTTTAGTAACGTCGTAGACCAAGAGAGCTCCAAGTGCACCTCTGTAGTAAGCACTCGTTATGGCTCTGTATCGTTCTTGACCAGCCGTATCCCAAATCTGAGCTTTCACAGTCCTTCCTTCCACCTTACAACAAAGACCATAGTTTAGCCAAAAGGTTAACTTAAAAAAACCAAGCACCAAACGTATATGAAATACTAATATATGGTAGATTCCATAACTGGAGTCTGAAACATATCTAGCAAACTTGCAGCTAATTCCACAAAAACCTAGAGAAACTGCAAATTACAGTCCTGACTCATTCTCAAGGCAACAAAATTTACATTTATATTATTGCCTATGTGAATGTGAGTTATGTTCTACAATCTATATCAAAGTCAGTTTGTACAATGAAAGGTTCTTAGATCTGATGCAGCCTTGCACTACACTAATCATTCCAAATACTATACTCAGCTTAAAGATATGCAACTTCCGTTCTACGAAACGCTTTAACATAACTTCCCCAATTCAAAATGAAGAAAACAAGCACCACACAATTACTGATTTTGAGTACTATTAAGCAAAACCATAAACAAAATTTACAGAAATGAACACGACGGCGACATAAAAAATCCTCCTCTTAACCACACAAACGGAGAAACCTATCCTGATTGATTCCACAGACTTAAACCAAAATCACAAATCATAACTAAACCTAGATCGAGAAACACTTCGATTACACTATACAGAGAGAGACGTTTACATACTTGGAGAGTACGAGTAGCGAATTCGACACCGATTGTGGATTTAGACTCCAAGCAGAACTCATTTCGAGTGAATCTCGAGAGGAGATTCGATTTCCCGACGCCGGAGTCTCCGATCAAAACCACTTTGAACAAGTAATCGTACTCTTCATCAGGTCTTCTTCCCATTGCTTACACACCTCTTTCGAGGAGAGCGAGATTTGGATTTTTGAAAATTGAAAAAGGGAAGACTAAAGAAGACGAAGAAGAAGAATAGAATTTGTTTCTTCGAGAAAATTAAATTTCTCTGTGGTCGAAAATACCCCTCGATCTCGTTTCTCGGTTTAGTGATGACGAAACTATTCTTTATTTGCCAAAACAGGGTTTTGACTTATCAACTTGGTTTACAAAAGCCTATGGAGTTTCCAATTGTGTAAAAATGTTCCCTACAATCAAAATCTTGATCAAGTCAATAATATTTCCTATATTGTCAAACCGCCATTAAAGTTAATTGATTTTGACATTTGGTAACCATTTAAAACACTGGAAATATAGCAAAACAACACCTCAATTTCTTAATTGATTTTCATTAATAAAAAAATTACTTTACGATTTGAAAAGACTCCACCCAAACATTCTTGTAATTTTTGATAGACTGTGAGATATTTGTGTGGTTGCCGACTTTAATTAAAAAAATTTAAGGAAAAGCCAAACCGAAATTTACCAAAATTCAGACTCTAAACCAAACAAAACCGACCCAATCCACTCACCGAAAGTAATTTAAAAACCCTAATTCATATCATCATCCGTCTTTTATATACCTTCCTCTCCGCCTCACTTGTTCTTCTCTCGATTTGCTCACGGAGAAACCTCTGGTAAGATCCATCGATTCAACAATCGTTTTCTACTGTTACCTTCTTACTCTTTATCACTACAATCGTATCAATCTCGAGCTCATGAATGTTTACTTTTTCCTTTGAACCAGATCCAAAAATCAGAAGCCGAAGTTCATATAATCTCCGTCTGAGCAATGGCTTTGGTGAGTTTCTCTATGATTTTCTGTGATCGCATCGTCTATTGATAGGCTGCTACAGTTATGAATCGTAGTAATCGCTCGATTTAGCAATTCTAGGATTCGTGTATATTATCATTCTGTAGTTTCGGTCGATGAATAGTGACGGATCTAAGTTCATGAAGGATTGTTTATGTATCTTCATGTATAAGCTGTAGAGCTAATTTGGAATCATGTGTATTTAGCTGAGGAAGTTATTGTGTTTGATGATTTTTCTGATCAGTTTTTTTCTGGCTTTGGAATCTTGTGATTTTAGATCTTGCACACGTACAAGGGAAACAAGAGTGCTGACAAGGCACTCATCGTTGCAGAGTACACCGGTGTTAAGATTGAGGTGCCCGATGAGTTTCAGATGGGTGTCGCCAACAAGACCCCAGAGTTCCTCAAGATGAACCCTATTGGAAAGGTTGGTGATAGCTTTGATTGCTGTAATGGTTTTTGGCTTTGGATTGAGTATGTTTTCAGCTAGCTAAATTCTGTTGACTTTGCTATTGCTAGGTTCCTGTTCTTGAGACTCCTGATGGCTCTATATTTGAGAGCAACGCCATTGCCCGTTACGGTAACATATTCATATCTTTTTTCATCCTTTGTCTTTCTGGTGTAGTTGGTTGTGTTTTCATTTGGGTATAATGGATGTTTTGGTATCCCATTGCAGTCAGCCGCTTGAATGGCGAGAACTCTTTGAACGGATCATCCCTGATCGAATATGTAAGCTCCTTTATTATCGATTGCCTTCCCCAATCTGTCTGCAACTGGTTTTATGTTTGTTAGTCTTTTGGTTAGCACTCCTGATTTTTAACTGCTTGTTTCTTAACAGGCTCAAATTGAACAATGGAGTGATTTCTCTTCTTTGGAGATTTATGGTAACATCTTGAGGTGGTTCGGCCCAAGGATGGGATTTATGCCATACAATGCTTCGGTAAAGTTCTCACTTCCATTTTTTGTGATGGCTGTTTAGGAACTAGCTATACACTATGAATAGTATATCATTTTTTTTCTCATCCCTGATTGTTATATGAATGAAGGCTGAGGAAGCGTCTGTCTCTGCATTGAAGAGAGCACTTGATGCTCTGAACACACATCTAGCTTCCAACACCTACCTTGTTGGAAACTCCATTACTCTTGCTGATATCATCACTGTCTGCAACTTGAACTTGGGATTTGCTACTGTCATGACCAAGAGCTTCACCTCTGCATTCCCCCATGTTGAGAGATACTTCTGGACCGTGATTAACCAACCAAACTTCAAGAAGGTTGTGGGTGACGCCAAACAGACTGAAGCTGTTCCTCCTGTTCCTTCCAAGAAAGCTGCCCAGCCTGCTAAGCCCAAGGAAGAGCCAAAGAAAAAGGAAGCCCCTGCAGCAGAGGCACCTAAGTTTGCTGAAGAGGAAGAGGCACCAAAGCCTAAAGCCAAGAACCCTCTTGACTTGCTACCACCAAGCCCTATGGTTCTTGATGAGTGGAAGAGGCTTTACTCAAACACCAAATCCAACTTCCGTGAGGTTGCTATCAAAGGTGTGTGATGATATGTTCTCTCTTTATGTCGTTTTACAGTTTTGCCTGACGAGATTTAGCTACTGGAAATTTTATCTTATATTATATATTTTGGCAGGTTTCTGGGACATGTACGATCCTGAGGGATACTCTCTATGGTTCTGTGACTACAAGTACAACGATGAAAACACTGTTTCCTTTGTCACTCTCAACAAAGTGGGCGGTTTCCTTCAGCGTATGGATTTGGCACGTAAATATGCCTTCGGAAAGATGCTGATTTGCGGGTCAGAGGGTCCGTTCAAGGTCAAGGGTTTGTGGCTATTCCGTGGAGCAGAGATCCCCAAATTCATCATGGACGAGGTCTACGACATGGAACTCTACGAGTGGACCAAGGTGGACATCTCGGATGAAGCTCAGAAGGAGCGTGTGAGCCAGATGATCGAAGACGCGGAGCCATTCGAAGGTGATGCTCTCTTGGATGCCAAGTGCTTCAAGTGAGAAAACAGAGAGAGTGTTTTGATGCTCAGTTTTTGTAGTCGGTGCTTTATATCTGTATGGGTTTTTGCTCTGTGACTTGTGTTTTTGATACTTCTGAGTCGCTTAGACTTTTTTAAAAGACAAGGTTTTGGTCTAAGTAACTGGCTTTTGCTTTCTACTTATATTTTGTTAATGTTTCCTTTCTTTTACGAATTGTTTACTTAGCCATGTTTTGAAAAGAAAACACTTTGGAGAATGAGTCTATGTCGCGTCTATGGACTTTGTCTTTGACCATTTGGTATTTTCTTTGGCGTCTCGTCAATGCCTTTGGCTTGGTCTTATGTATTCAAATGTTAGAACACCACAGTTCACCAAATTTAAGTTACGAATTGGGTGAGAATTTGTCATAGCTTGTATAGTTTTCCATTAAGTCTGGTCCATATAAGAACATACAATTTATTATTGAAACCAAATAATTTTTATGAGCTTTGGTTTCATAGAGATGGAAAATGTTAAAATTTAATTAGATTAGTGCAAAACTAAACATATTAGTTAGTTAGGTGTCAAACCAAATGAATTGTTGTTTACTACAACTAAAGGCATAAAAATATCAATAATCAATAAGAGAGTAATAAGTCTGGGACTCAAAAAATTCCCCTTTTTAATTTTCAACATCGAGAGTTGTTTGTTGTACCCATAAGAATTTGTTCTTTGCTCCACCAGAGATCGATTCTTCCTTGCGTACAAGCAAAGCCTCAACGATTGTGAGATCGAGGAACACAGGAATTGAGATAGAGAGATGAGAGAGACCTCAGCGAGCAGTCTTTTATGGCGGCGTCTTGTATTCTCCGCTTCGATTGCTCTCCACTTCGTCTTAGGTTCGTCTTCTCGTCAGATCTATCTGATTTCACTTTCGAAAGGGCTTGATTGTAAATTTTCGTTTTGGGTTTTGAATCCGTTAGATTTTGCTGAACTTGGCGTTTTCTAGATTTCGTGTGTTTAGTAATCTTATATGCATAAAGGTGATGTCTTGAAATTCTGCGATTAAGATCGAGACATAGATAGATTCTGTTTAGTAGATCTTGAGCAGCTGAGAACTTTGGCCACATAGTAAATTTTGTTGTTAACATTTTGGTGAAAAGGAAACATGTTACCATTCGATTCATGGTTTTTTGTGTGGCCAAGGTTTTGATCTGTACAATGGGTACCTCTGTTTTCAATGCGAAACCATGTCTTGTTTTGGAGAGGATGGCGGCAAAATCTATTTCTTTTGTGGTATATGTAACATTCATAAGCAGTTTCATGGTGATGCTGCATTTGAGTAATGAGGCATTTGTTACCAGTTTATGGTTAAGTGAATTAATCTTTTTATTGTCTATCGTTTTAGACATTGAAAGTCTTATATTAGCCATTCTTTATGTATGGCCACCATGTTGTATAAAACTAGGCAAACCCTCATTCCGCAAATTCTGTATTATGCTTGTTGCAATTGATCTTGTTCTCGGTTGTCAACGTCTAGAGATATTTCTCCCCTTTTGTTTAAGATAAGCGACTTGCTAAACTCTTTGAGGATAGATTATGTAGCTGCTTAAGCAGACTAAAACCTCAAGACCAAGCTTTTTATAGTTACGACTGCTCTTGAGGGCATAAACCTTGATTGTGTTTGTTACATGCTAAGGTTGCATTTATTACGTCTTCTAATTGTGATATTTCCAGGTCTATCTGGTGATTCCAAGAATACGAAGGCAGAGTCTCATACTTCTTCTAGCAAAACAGGCACAAAAATCATCCTCATACTGGTCGGATTTGTGGCTGTAGCCATGTTCTCGTTCTTCTTATACAAGCTATGGCAGAAGAAGAAAAGGGACGAGCAGTATGCTCGACTATTGAAACTATTTGAGGAAGATGATGAATTGGAGGTTGAATTAGGCCTTCGAGATTAAAATGCAAATTTTTCAATTAAGGCCTGAGGTATGTTTGAGTTCGCTTGTGGATGTTCATGTAAGTTACATAGAAGTATTAAGAATTATCAGCATGTGGGCTAAAGGTTTACTTACACATTTGTGTTCCTGTGATCACACGAATAGTAATAAGTATGTTCCTCTTGTTTGTTATTGACAGGCATCTAAAATATGAAGTATATACAACTCACACAAATATATACTTTAATGGGTGAATGAGGTAGCTTTGAGATGATAGCCACAGGTTCCTCTAGACAATTGTTTCATGGTTGAAAATAAGCTATCGATACTTGTAATGTTAGCTTTTTTAGGTTCATTTTTCTTCACTGTTTGATGCTTTGTAACATTAATAAATTTCCGTTACAGTGAACATTAATTAGAGAACAAAATGGGTGACAATTTTGGTAAAAGATGAACTGTAGCCCAGTATACTGTCATTATCAATTTTGATCAGGAACTTATTGACTGAGAACAAACATGAGAACAAAAACCGTAAAATAAAAAAACCACAAGGCTTTGGCAAATAAATGGATATACTCCAACTCAATAAACTCAAAATGAAATTAATGTTGGATTTCAAACTTTGATAAAAGTTACAAGATTCAGAATGAGATTACATTTGCTAAACACCATTATTATTAGTTTTATTACCCACTGGTTAATGATCATCTCTGCTAACCAACAAAAATTTCAAAAATAAAGAATAAACTTAATGACAAAATAAAGTTAATTGAGTAGTTCAAACGTTAGAACATTATCATCACCTAGTAGATAGATAGGCAATGCACTTGAGAGCCTTTGCCTTGTCCACGCGACATTGCCAATGGTTTCTTAGGTGAAGTCTTTATTGTCCAGTCTTAGCACGCTTGCTGTTGAAAGGGGACATGCTGGGACTCAGGCAAGGGCTTAAGCCCGGGCTCTGACTCTCTTCCCTTAGTGTACCATTCAGAGCTGCTAACTCTTTCAGCTGTTCTCTCTTGTAGTGGTCCATTGATTCGTCCTGCAGGGAGCAGAGAAACCCATGTGAACAAAAAGTCTGGAGTATAACACAATCTGGATGTGTGGAAAGAAATGTACCATTGGCTTTAAGAGTGATTCCAGGAAATGGACTGCACGCTCCAATTGAGAGTTTATGATGTCCTCTGGAAGGTCAGCTTCTATCAGCACATGTAGTGGCTCACTGAGATGCTCATACCCTGGCTTACCTTTTAGTTTTTCCTCCTAAGAAAAGTAAAAGCATTCAATGGATAAGCCTTGACATGGCATGATAAAGATTAGCTACGGGAAGAAGAAAAGATCAATAGAAATGAACTTCAGATTTTGAATCACATGTTTTCCTATTAATTTCTAATGATGTTGCAGGCTTCCAAATTTCAAATGTCTCCTAAGATGATAATCAATCGTAAATGAATAATGCAGGACCAAGTGTGCCATCATTTCAGCTAGAACTTGCTTATGCTTTAAAAAGGCTGACCACAAGCTCATGCTCGATGGATTAGCATATTGTTGCTAAAGAGCTTAAGCAAATTATGTGTATCTAACATTTGGCCGTCAACCGAGTGGCAGGTAAAAACATATTAGAAAAGGGAGTATCTCATGAACGAGGAGCAATACCTTGACAGTATCTTTCACAGATCCTCGCCCTCTAATAAACACCCTGCAGTGTGTTGCTAGCTCAATTCTTTTTAGGGAGTTTCCGCGTGGCCCTAGAATCCGCCCGACAAAGTTATACTGCAACGTTCAACAGATCTAACTTAAGATCAATCCAGTTGTAATAATACATGTGGCTGAATATTTAAAACTTACACTAGGGAATTTATCCACTGGCACATCAAGTCTGATCACTTTCTTCACAATAGGTGGGGTAGGGAGTCCGGGCATCCCAATCCAGCCCACTGGAGCAGGAGCACGAAATGGAGAACCCCTCTGGAGATGACAATGTTCCTGAAGAAACCAAGCAGTCATTATCAATAAAACCCAAATTTGGAATTTGAGCAACATGATCATAATTCAACACGAGTTTGATATTTGACTTTAACTAAAGCATTACCTCTGCTTGCATCATCGACCATCCATCTAAATCAAGCTTTCCATTTGTTGGCGGGCCGATTGATCTAAATGGACTGCCATGCTCATATCTCTCAAGATCAGAGAAACTGGAGACCCTCCTGATTTCTGCATAGGTGCCACCCATGTAAGCCATAACGCAAAATTTTACAAATAAAACTGCAACAGTTGAATGCTAGGGGCATCTAGCCAAGAACAAACAAAAAGCTCGGGTTCTAATTGGTTAGCATGCTGAAAATTTCAAGGTTCACACAATTCCGTAGGGAAATGATTTACAACTAAGAGATGGGCCAAAATGCTTTTAATCACTAGAGGCATGTTCACAGAAAAACAAGCCACCAAGAGAAATTATTTGATGTTCATTCGCTCACCCATCATTACGATTAACCCGAAAACTGAATTAATTCATTTTTCACATACACCACTCATCAAGAATGATCATTTTGCAATAAATTGCATTCCTGAAAAAGTTTGTTAAGTAAGTCTGACTAAATGCTACAGGTAACATAACACTTGGTTTGCTCTCTCAATATATATCTATTAAAAGGTGACACCAAAGAGAGAACACAAAATTGATGTCATACCAATACCAATTCCTTTCCACTCAGTAAATGAAAGCTTTGAAATGAAGAACGCCAGGGTGATACACACCAAGGCACAACACTTGAGGAATATACTTTAATCATAAGCATATAGCTTGATAAGAAGAAGGCTCACCTTGGTTAAGCAGCCTGCAGCAATTTGGCATAACCTGCAAGAAAGGTCCCAACTTTTGTCTCTCTTGCAATAGTTCAGCCAAGTACCTGAATAGGGTAAAAAACAAAGTGAACGTAAGTTCCACTGGATGCTGCACTTTTACAAACTAAAACACCAAAAGGAATACATCCACACACTCGTTTGTAAAAACACTCAAAAAATAAAAACCTTTGTAATTAAAATACTCGAGAACATTGTTTTAGAATCCAATCTTAAAGTGATGGAGTCTAAGATTGCTGTGGAGTCTAAGATTGAGAAGTTGGGGTCATAAAGTTATCATTTTTAACACTTATCCAACCAAATAGAGCAATACCCACCAATCAAAGACACCAAAAGAAACCAATCCACACAAGTTATATCAAAACCCAAAAAGAAAGAGAAACCTTTCACGATGGTCAATGGGAGGACAAGGGGATCGATTAGGAGAAGCACGGTATCCAATAGGAGGAAACTGAAAGAAGCTTCCAGGAGAGATCCTCTCTTCCATGGCAGCGAAACCAGCGCCTGATTCCATCATCTACAAACACACTATATCAATGAAAGTTTGAGTTTTTTAAGAGACAGCCAAAAAGTAGAAACAGTATAGACATAACAGAGAGAGAGTAACCGTAGAGATGATAGAGAAGAAGCGGCGGAGGATCTGACGCCAATCTCAAGGGGATGGGANAGAGAGGAGAGAGTAACCGTAGATATGATAGAGAAGAAGCGGCGGAGGATCTGACGCCAATCTCAAGGGGATGGGAGAGAAAGAAGTAGGTGTGGACTGTGAAGGAGAGTGGCCACAGCTGCTGCCTATACATACATAAGAAGAGAGTCAAAAGCCCTACACACCATTACCCTCTTCTTTCCTCATTTTCCCTTTTTTTTTTCTTTTTAATATTTTTTTATTCACCATGTCATCCTCTAATGTTTCGTGCGTTTTAATACTTGGTTTGGGCTACTACATTTGGGCCATTATTGCTTTAACACAACAAATCTACCAAGCCCATTTGGTTGGCCTAACCTAAACTATGTTGTTACATGTAACCTTTTTCTTATATAAATGGGACTACATAAAATTTGTATACTAAATAAAATTTGAAGTAAAAAAGGACTTAGGTTTTTATCATTTTGATTTGTCGTATTTTTCAATTACTTTAGTTACTTTTAATAATCTTGATGCAGACCATTAAAAAAAAAAAAAAAGTTAAAAAGGAGTTACTCCATGGAAAATGAAACAAAGTATGTTTCAGCAGAGAAGGTCTTAGCATACTCTTTGGCAAAAGAAGTTTTAAGTATTTTCAATTTGAACCATGTAATTTGAATTGGGCTTCGGCCCACTTTATTAATATATGTTTGCTGATAAAACGAAAAAAGGTATCGAGGCTGACCATTCGTTACCAGTTTTTTCCTTAGTAATTACGTACGTGTAGATTAAGTTTTGCTCGGTGTTTTTACATTTAAATATGTCGGAGTGTTACGGACATAATTCGTTGAGATCTTCCATGCGAAGATAGAAAATATTCATGAGTCACTTTCATCCGCTTCTTGAATGTTGAATCATGACCAGTTATTATATAGTTCGATTCAAATATTTCTTGTTATAAAAAGAAAACATTTTAAATTTGACTACTTGAAAGAATCAAGGAGACAGGGACAAGCTTGATCATAATTCTTCCGACCAAAACAAAACAAGATAACATATTAGTCTTGGTAATTTTCTTTTTAATCTTTTTTAAGAAACGGCTTGGGTCCTCGTCTCGTCTGCTTCTTATGATGGTTAAAACTTAAAACTTACACGTTAATTAGAAAACCCTTTAAAATATATATATTTGTTTGATTTCGGGGCCGGATAAACCCCAAGGAGTGTCAAAAGCCACCTATTGCTACGCTTAGATCCTACAAGGAGTTTTGCTTAATTTCATCATTCGTGAGTAGGATTTGCCAGATGATCGGATAAAATTTCCAAGTAAGAATGAGAGGTTTTTATTTTATTAAAATGCTATTTCCAAGCAACCAATTATTACTGAGACCATAGCATTTAAAAAAAAAAAACGTTTTTTGTAAATTGAGACCATAGTATATTTCTTCCTGTATAAATATCAGTCCATGTATATATTGATAACTATATTCGTTACAGTCTGGGCTTATCTTTTGTTAACGTGTAGGAAGCGAGTCAAGGATCGGTTAAAATACGTTAATCAATATGTTTATACTATAAAAAGTCGATAAAATATTATATCTGATATAAGACAAAGACGAGAAAGCGTCCTCAAATGGGCAATAGTGGTAATACAATTTACCATAGTGTGAAAAAGTTTTTAAAAATGGTCATTAGAAAATAGAAAAATAATACTGATGGGATAAATGTTTCATGGTGGGTTTCATCAAAATTTTACCATCAATCCATGCATCATGCATGTATTAATGTATACAACCGCCAACAGCTATAAATATACAACCCTAACCTATTATTGTTCATAGCTCAGATTCTAATTTCGGCGTGACAAACATGATAAAGAGCAATCGCAAAATCCCATCAAGGGGTCATACCTTATCTCGCCTCTTCCACAACCATAAGGTCCATAACCATAACCAACTGTTCATAAACTTCCGCGGAGAAGAGCTACGTTACAGCTTCGTGAGCCACCTAGTTGGCGCCTTTAAAAGAGATGAAATCAACTTCTTCATAGACAAAGACGAACAAAAGGGGAAAGACCTCAATCATCTCTTTGCAAGGATCAAGCAGTCCAAGATAGCACTTACTATCTTCTCCGAAAGGTATGCAGAGTCACGCTGGTGCCTCAACGAGCTAGCCAAGATAAAGAAAAGAGCCGACAAGGGCAAACTACTAGTGATTCCCATCTTCTTCAAGGTGAAGGCCGCGTCTGTGAGATACCAAGATAAGAAGACCGAGTTTGGTCGCAACTTCTGGAGTTTAGCTATGAGATCAAGTGGTGAAGAGATAAAAAAATGGAAGGAAGCTTTAGAGTCTGTTTCTTACAAGGTTGGCTTATCGTTAGCCGAAAAAAGGTACCTTACTCATCATCATTTAATAGAATCTGATGTCACAATATCGTTTCGTGACTTGCGAGATAGTCAATAAACTACTTTAAATACTTTGCAGCTCCGAGTCGGATTTTATAATGGATATTGTTAAAGAGGTGAAAAAGAGTTGTCGCAGTCGAGGAAATGGAAGAACATGCCTTCAGTTTTCCCAATAGAAACAAACGAGATTCACATAACAGACAAATCCAAATGAATTAATGTGTAAGTAGTAATAGTTTTGCTTTTCTCCATTTCTATATATGTATGGTGTGTCAAGTACCTAGGAGTAGGAGTTGTGTTAATATGTTTACTAATTACTACATTTCATGCATGTATGTAAATGATCATATATTTTGTTATGGAATAAAACATTTTTTATGGAGGGATAAAACTTTAAATCAAATATAGTATGTGTGTGATGTTTTCAAATTCAACCCAAATATTTGAATGGAAGCTGAAGAAATAGCTATTGACTGATCCGCTCTAATCACTAGCTTATTACACGATAACTTTTAGGCTTGAACTCCTCATCGCACCTTGATTGTTGCACATGCTCTACACTCACATGGATCCTTTTCCTTATGATTCTGTTTCCAATCTGAAACACTATTCAGACATAATTGCACAAAATTTGTGTTTTGAAGAGATTGAAACTTTGTAATTTTATTCAACTTAACGTTTGTTTATAATCAAGCTACTTTATATACTACTCTTGAGTTGGTAAAGCCCTAATTGTAACTTTAACACTCAACCGTAGATAATATGATCTTGAATCGATTAGCTGGCTTCATCTGGTGAATCGTACCTTCACTCTTCAGGCTGGCACTAGCACAACTAATTCTCTTTTGCTGTTTTGTTGGTATTTGAGAACGCTTCTCTGCATCTTCCTCTGGTTTTGACCGTTGGAACTCACTGTTGCTGAGACACTCTGATTGAGCCAGAGTGTTTTTGTTTCTGAGATCCTTTGATTGAGCCAGAATGTTTCTGTTTCTGTTTCTGAGATCCTCTGATTGAACCAGAGTGTTCTTTATACTTTANTGAACTCACTGTTGCTGAGACACTCTGATTGAGCCAGAGTGTTTTTGTTTCTGAGATCCTTTGATTGAGCCAGAATGTTTCTGTTTCTGAGATCCTCTGATTGAACCAGAGTGTTCTTTATACTTTAACAAAAATTCTCATTTTGCTTAAAATCTCTTACAACTTTGAATGCAAAACTAGAGCACTGCAAGAACCATGAAACCAAATACTGACATAAGTCAGTCATGCTAATTGCAAAAAGATTTAGAGAGACTTAAAGAAACAATACGAGACTTTGATGCAAAACTAGAGCATTGCAAGCACCATAAACCAAAAACAGACCAGTAATCCAAGTATTCTCGAGGGAAAAAAAGTTGAGATTGGTCTTAGCATTAGAAAAACTTATGGTGCAAAAAGGGCAAGTTGATGCTTGAAAATGCACATTTAGAGGAAGACTAAACAACAACTTAAACAATCCGTTTGGAATCTGAAAATGGATCAAGAACCACGCTATTGCATAGGAGAATCACACCACCAGACAACTAAGGCTAATAAGAGATAAGGTCAACCATGAAATTTAGGGACTACAGATAATTTAGCAAGAACTTTAATAAAAAAAGATTTTTTAATAATTTGGGAATCTTTTAGTCTACGAATTAATATAAAAAAATTGTGGGTCCAGACCTAAGTTTCAATCGACTAAATGATAGATGTCCCAAATAGAGTCTTAATCCTCCACGTTGTCAAGCTCAGCTGTGTCCAGGTCAGCTACCTCCCATGTCAGCTTCGTGCTAGCTAATTGCTATTTGATGATGACAAAAAAGAGAAAAAGAAAAAGGGAAAGGAGGTGAGCATTTTGCTTGGAGTTGTCTAGATTAAAAGAAAACAAAAATTAAAAAATAAATAAAAAAAATTACTCAAGCAACACTACTAAAATTGTTTAGCTAAATAATTTTAATAATTCTTAAGCAATTTTAGTAATAATTTAATGTTATATAAATTAATTAAAAATTGTTATAAATTATTATACTATGTTTATGTTTGTATGTTGTGATTATATTATAAGAATGGGAAGGGAGATGACAGAACAAAATTGAGAGAGAGTTGTAAGACCACGTGAGAGAGAGATTAATCCTTTCTTATAAAGATCACTTACTTCCCTTCTTTAACTTACAACACCCTTTATATAGAGGTGAGTCACCGTCTTAACATTTTGATTACATTAAAATATCTAGAACTTAATTATTATTATATTATGGATACTTATTCTTAACAGAAGGGTAGTTGTAGTTCCCATTACAAAAACTGAAAAAGGAAACAAAAATATGAAATGTATATTTTCCAGTGAACATTCAAATGCATTTTGTGACGTCACGTCAAATGTGTTATAATATATCTTTTTACAAGGAAAAAACCCTGAAAAATATATAAACTTTACAATTTCTGCAAAAAAAATTACATAATTTTTTTGCGTTACCATATTAATACACAAAATGAAATTCATTTCCAAACTAAGTTTTTTTTGTCTTTTTCATACACGGCGTCAAAATTAAATTTTGAAATCTAATTTTGTCCTAATTATTCTTTCTCAAACCAATTTATTTTTAAGTTTTCAATAAAATCTAGAAATAAATATTTTAAAATGCAAAAAAAACTAAGATAAATTTTAAAATATCCTATAATATTTTATAGAGTTTTAGGGTTTAAAATTTAAGGTTTAGGGTTAAAACCCTAAAGCATAAAATTCTAAACACTAAAAAAACATGTTAGACCCTAAACCTATAAGATATAAACCCTAAAACCTTAAAACTTAAACCCGAATACTTATAAGACACTAAAATCAAACTCTACAGATTTTCAACTCTATATACTATTATTTTAAACCTTAAATTAAAACTTGGGGTTTAAAATGGGTAACCCAATATGATTTATGATGTCTATGGTTTAGTAATTTTTTTTTTAGGGGTGAAAATGTATAGAATTGAGGTTTAGTGTTTAATAAGTATTTGGATTTAAGTTTTAAGATTTTAAGATTTATATTTTTAGGGGTTTGGGGTTTAAACCATTAGGAATGTTTAGAATTTTAGGCTTTAGGGTTTAGGATTCTAAACTCTAAAACCGTATAAAATATTATAGGATATTTTAAAATTTATCTTAATTTTTTTCGCATTTTAAAATATTAATTTTTGGGTTTTATTTCAAAATTTAAAACAAATTGATTTGAAAAAGAATGATGAGAGTAAAATTGGATTTTCAAAATTTAATTTTGATATGAAAAAGACAAAATTTCTCAGTTCGTGTATTAATCTGAAAACAAATTTCATTTCGTATATTAATATGATAGCACAAAAAATTCGTATATTTTTTTGGCAAAAATTATAAAATTCGTGTATTTTTCAGATTTTTTTTCTTTCTTACAGTTCGACCATGTTTCCACGTTTGGATCTAGTTTCTGAAAGTTTTTGTTTTTAAGAAAACACATGCTTTATATATTTATTTCGATTATGAATTTTTTTTTGTCAACTTCTGATTCATTAAAAGGGGGATTTACAGTGGGCTTAGGCCCAGTTTTTAAGACAAGATTACATCATAATGATATGAATTAAGCTCAAAAACAAAATAATCATGTTGACAAACTTGAGGGCAACGTGTCAAACTCCAAAGGCACGAGAGCTTTCTCGAACACTCCAGTTTCGACATCGCCGATTCTGTCAAATCCCACCGCTAAACCTTCTATCCATCGCCGGTAGATCCCTGAACAACCTTCAATCT
>OVAP01002565.1:0-19080 GCA_900406295.1 Aurinia saxatilis
AGTTTTTTTCAAAACTATCATATTATATAAACGCCGTCATGATTTCGACACTTTTATAGATCAATATTAAAATGCTAAAAATGCTTCATTTTGGTGAGTTAATACACACAAGATTTGAGTATTTTAATAAAATTACCAAATGATATTAATGTTTTAATATTTTGGAAACCGACAGAGATCATACAAAAAGTCGAAAAATTCTCATTTTGGTGGGCTAATTTACAAAAAAAAATGAATATTTTCTAAAATTACTAAATGATTTTAATGTCTTAATATTTTGGACTCCGTTAAAAGATCATGTTGGATTTCAGATATTGCTCCAGTCTTGTGGAACTCCCTTCTTCCCTTGAGAATCTAAAAAATCTCCAAAAATTGGATTTCAGATATTGCTCCAGTCTTGTGGAGCTTCCGTCCTTCATCGGAAATATCACTAATCTCCAGAATCTGGGTCTCAGTGGATGCTCGAGCTTAAAGAAGCTTCCCTACTCCATTGGAAATCTCACTAATATCTCACATTTGGATCTCAGTCACTGCTCAAGCCTCGTAGAGCTTCCCTCTTCTGTTGGGAACATGTTTAATCTCCTAATATTGAAGCTCAATAGATGCTCAAGTCTTGTTGAAATTCCCTCATCTATTAGAGACCTCCAAAGGTTGGGAAATTGGAAATTACAAAGATGTTCAAAGCTGGAGGTTCTTCCCACCAACATCAACTTGGCTTCTCTGAGAGAACTTGATGCCAGTGGTTGCTCGAAGTTGAGAAGTTTCCCCGAGATTTCTACAAACATTAAAGAACTAAGGCTTCATGGAACTTTGATAAAAGAAGTTCCTTCGTCGATCAAGTTATGGTCTAACCTTGAAGACTTCAGCATAACATATTGCCATGACCTTGAAGAATTCTCGCATGCTCTTGACATCATAACACACCTGGAGTTGAACGATACAGAGATTGAAGAAATTCCTCCATGTGTTAACAAAATGCCTGGTCTACGTCGACTTGTACTAAACAAATGCACGAAGTTGGAATCATTGCCACAACTTCCGGGTACCTTATTATCCTTGGTTGCGAAAAACTGTGAGTCCCTGGAGAGACTTGCTTGCTCCTTTCCCAAACCCAATTTTTGTCTCAAATTCATTAACTGCTGGAAGCTGAATGAAGAAGCAAGAGACATCATCATCCAGACATGGACTATTATTGGGTATTCAATTTTACCAGGCAGAGAAATGCATGCGTTCTTCACTAACCGAGCTACTACCGGAGGTTTTCTAACGGTGAATCTGAAAGAGAGGCAATTTCCTACATCATTAAGATTTAGAGCTTGCATCTTGCTGGCTAATAAGGGTGACAATGGATCTGGTGCTGAGGAACAGGTTGATCTATCCCGCTGATGTTAAGTCAACGTTGTCTACATCAGTTTTAACGGAGCATATGTACACATTCGAACTCGAAGCAGAGAATGTGGACTCCAGCGAGCTTTTCTTTGAGTTCAGATTATTTAGTAAAGAATGGAAAATAGCTGCATGCGGGATACGCGAACTGATGGAGAAGAACATTGGATATAGTTATATTGAGTGAGCCTTGATCTATCTTTAAATGCGTCCAAGGATCTGCTGCTAATGATGCACAAAGTTTTTTTTTTCTTTCTATATGTACATGCTACGTACCTTATGATATATGCAGGAGGCATTTAAAAAAAGAAAAAAAAAACAGTTTTACTATGGAAATTAAATACAAGAAAAGGAAATTACAAGGCCATAAAGTTTTTCGAAAGTTAAAAGGACAACAACTTATGGAAAATATGAATTAGCTTAGTTTACAGACCAGTAGGCTGCAAAATGAGTAGTTAAAATGGAGCAACTAGGGGTGGACATAATTTCCGTCCCGTTCCGTTCCATCTCATTCCCACTCCCGAATTTCCGTTTCATTTTGTTCTTGAATTTCCCTGACCCCGACCTCTTCTCAATCATATAATAATCTAGATATTACTTCTGTTTCCATCCGGTTAAGGTGAACCGACGGTTCAATTTTAAAAACCAAACCAATTTGACTACATAACTTCACTCTCACTCTCTTTCCATATCCAACTTGCTTCACTCTCATCAGTGACCTCTCAAAAAATGGTTTCCCATTTTACCCCTCCCTTACTCTTCTATTTACTTCTCCTACTCTCCTCCACCGTCACCGTCACGGCGATCAACGTCACCGCCGTGCTCTCCTCCTTCCCCAACCTCTCCTCATTCTCCAACCTCCTCACATCCTCCGGAATCGCCGCAGAACTCTCCGGTAGAAACTCACTAACACTCCTCGCCGTCCCAAACTCCCACTTCTCCTCATCAGATCTCACTCGCCGTCTAGCTCCTCCGACGTTATCAGATCTCCTCCGTTTCCACGTTCTCCTCCAATTCCTCTCCGACTCCGATCTCCGCCGTATCCCTCCTTCTGGCTCCATAATCACCACTCTCTACGAAGCTTCAGGTCGCGGATCCGGATCCGGATCCGTTAACATAACTCGCGATCCAGATTCAGGCTCCGTCACAATCGGATCTCCCGAATCTAGAAACTACACTACCGTTTTAAAACTCATCAAATCGAATCCTCCGAATATCACCGTCCTCTCCGTCGATTCACTCCTTTTCCCCGCCGGAATCATCGATTTAACGGCTTCCGAATCTCTCCCTCCTCCGCCGACGCCGACTCCGGGAACAGGGATTAACCTTACACAGATTCTAATCAATGGCCATAACTTCAATGTTGCGTTATCACTCCTTCTTGCTTCGGGAGTGATATCGAATATCGAAAACGATGAGCGTGGTGCAGGTATAACCGTATTTGTACCTACGGATTCGGCGTTTTCGGAGCTTCCCGAGAACGTTAATCTACAGTCATTAGCTGCTCAACAGAAAGCTACTGTGTTGAAGTTTCATGTATTGCATTCTTATTACACTCTCGGTTCGTTGGAATCGATAACTAATCCGGTTCAACCGACTTTAGCTACTGAGGATTTGGGAGCTGGTTCGTATACTTTGAATATCTCCAGGGTTAATGGCTCGATTGTGACGATTAATTCGGGTTTGGTATTGGCTGTTGTGACTCAAACTGCGTTTGATCAGAATCCGGTTTCGGTTTTCGGGATATCGAAAGTGCTTTTGCCTAAGGAGTTGTTTCCGAAATCGGGTCAAGTACCTGCTGTTGTTAGTTCTCCTCCACGTGAGATTTCTTTATCTCCCAAGAGTTCGGATCAACAGCCTTCGCGATTGGTTTCTCCACCTCGGGAGATTGTTGCCTCCGGAGGCACGCGTGTATACTTGGCTTTGTGGTTGTGTTTGTGTCTGTATAGCGTTTTGTTGTGTGTATGAGTTTTTTTGCTTCTTTCATATAATGGTTTTTGGCCTTTGTATTAGGGAAGGCTTATTTATTGGGTTGTGTTACATGGTTTTTCATTCATTGTTGTATAGCAGTATTTAAAACACTGATGTTCCTTGATCAGTTTTTTTGAGTGTCTCTTGTTCAACATAAGTCCATGCGCCTTTGTACCCTCTATACAAGTACTTAAGTGCAAGGTTGTAACCTTTGTTTGCTGCATAATATGATGAATTTTTTTATGCGGACTTGAATAATGAATTGTATGTAACTCAGCTCAAATCACTGCAACTCTGCGTCTCACCGGTTCAGCAAACACACAAACATCACTGCGAGGCACTCCAATCGCTGCCCATGTTTGTCGGCCAACCTTTTATCTGGAGTAACAGCAAATGCAGAACCGTGTAGGTTTTGTCGTCTGAAATGGTGCGTGCAAAACAGAGTAGCCTGTTTACATCTCTTGACTAAACCATTATACTGCAATAACAAGGTATTGGACAGGCAAATGTAGAACCAACTCGCGTTCTCCATCACGTGTTTTCCACCCTTGACTACAAGCTGAATTTGCCTAATAATTAATGTATTCAGCACCAAATCAGTAGGATCTCTCCTTCATTAGATCTCCACTTGTGCTTTTAGTTAAGAGCTTGGCGTTATCGATCATCAATTGCAGGTAAAACCACATTTTACACACCTCAGCCATTAAAATATGTAGTTGTCTGTCTCATTGGCCTAAATGTGTTCCCCGTTCCACACTTGATTCCACTTGAACACTGACTGACACAAGAACTGATGTAGTTGTTGTTCCCGCATCTATGTGGAACCACACTTCTGAATTCACCATAGTAACTTTGGGGCCAATCCAAGGACTTGTGCAAAATCTTACTTGACAATATTATTATCTTCTATTACTACTTAAGCACAAGATTCTCTGACAATAACTGGTGTCTGAGAAGAATCCAAGTCCAACCCACCAAATACTGACACGTGTCTAAACAAAAAGATAGAGTCTTGAACAAGAACCACTAGCTCAAATTTTTGGTAAAGAGTATCTAATCTCTGATATGAAGAAAAGCAAAAGGAAAAAAACTTGCAAAAATAATATTCAGTAATGATAATACATTCTCTGTCTCCTTCTCTTCACTTCTTGAACAATAGAGTTAGTAGTAGTAGATTTCATTGTGAGAGCCGTTTGGTGGTGCCTAGATCAGCCGCGGTTCGTATATCCACGATCGGGACCATAGCAGCAACGGTGGTTATGATGGTTGATGTATCTATGGCTTTCGCGGAGCTTCACCCTCCACCTCAAGATGGCGAAACGTTATCTAACGTACCACAAACGTTATCTGGTGAAGATTGTAAGAAACAGAGGATTCAACATCCTAAATCGAAAAACGCAGAGAAATGTACCGTTAAATGTGTTAACACTTGTATTCGCGGCGGAGATGGTGCTCCCGGAGAAGGACCACTCAATATCAGAAGGTTAGTTTTCTAGGAAGTTATGAGTTTTTGGTCCATAATCTTTCCCTGGACTAACCACTTAATAATATTTTGCTTTTGGTCCATAATCTTTTGTTTGTTTATTGATAGGCCATTAGTGGTATTCAAACAAGGATTTCGTAGCCGTAATTACTGGTAAGTTACACTTATTTATTGATTAGAGATTGTTGCTTAATCAAATATAAAGCTGATTCTTGTTATTGTGTTTTTTGTTTTTGGGTAGTTTAGTGGAATGTTCGGATATTTGCAATTTGATTGGAGATAGTGACTATGGACCCTGAAGTTCATCCAAGAAAAGAAGATAACAAAGATAAACAAGATTTCGATATTCAAAATTTAGTGAAGGGGATGCAAAAGAAACAGAGGAGATTTTGTTTTTGAAAAGTATATATATATATCTTCAGAATTTGTAGATTTTGTTTTTGAAAAGGATTAATTGATTTAAACACGATTATAGTCTCAATTTAAAAGTTTTTGCTACAATGTCTATTACAAAGGAGATTTGATAGATGATCAAGAGCTAAATGACACAATGTATTCTAATTTTAGTACTAAGTGTTTCGGTATGATGAAAAAGCAATATCGTAAAACTGTATCTTGAAATTTTAGAGCTAAATCATTATCATTGGAGGTATCATACCAATACCATAATGTAATTGTAGTGTTCAATCCTTTTTTTTTTTTTTTAAATAATCAAAGTGCTAGATTAATGCATTGTGAAACAAACTGCAACATAATATTCAGCCATTTAATTGATCATTAGAAGTGTAATGTTGAATTTGTACTTTTCATAATTTTAGCATCTCAAGGCTTTTTAGACCTAATTAAATTTCTAAATCAAATAAATTTTTGATCGTTGGATATATGATGTCAACTACATTTTCACATGCAAGTTTCCGTTTTTCTTCCATATTTTCAAAATTGATTCAACACTTTATACATCACATAAAGGAATACATAACATATATGTTCCACCAATGGCCTGGCCAGGCTACTTCACATAAAGGAAGAACTTAGCGTGTCACTAACCTTTTGCGAACTAGTTGTAAACTAATCATGTCAACTTTTGTATAGATCCAATAGAGAAGATGCAATTTCTTATTTCTAGTGTCGCCCATAATTGCGTTTCAAGAAGTAAAATTTATGTTTCGTTCCACATTGTACAATAGAGGTTGTGTATTTGTCTCCAAAGTCAGCAATCCATATCGTCGATCACAAGCCTAGACAACACACTATTTATTCGAAACTTATGTGACGATCTACATCCTCAGCATTTCATTTGTGTTTGCCTTTGTCCTTAATCAAATTCTTCTCTTCTTTCGAAATGTCATTGTCTTAATAATATTCCTAAGTAATCGCCAAAAAATATTATCTTTTTAAGACCATGATATATATAAAGTCATGATCACAAATATACAATATGCCCGGCCATGGAAACAAATAGACATACAATATTCATCTTTTTACATCAAAATATACATATAGATTAATGAAGAATGAGACTGATGAACTAACTTTCGGTCGATATCACAATAAAACTTAAAATACGTTTTTAAGATTGAGATTAGAGAAGTGTTAGCTCACACGGCGCTGTTACCATTCTGCTGAAGTCTCTTTATCTTTGATTTAGTCAAAAACTCTTTCATTACTTTGACGAAACCAGATAACAATTTCACAGCCTTAAAAATCCCAAGTGGTTCAGATTCTTATGATCCTAGCTTGATTAATTAAAGTGACTTTGGTCTTTCAAATTTTTAATAGAGAAGTCTTTGAATACGCTAAGCTCTATTGTATGTAATCAAGTTGTAAGTTGTAACTAAACTATCGTTCATATTTCTTCTTGTACATTCTTGTTGTTCGTTACTTCATCTTTCTGCCTTGTAATATTATTATAATTAGAACTTAGAAAGAGACTGGTAAAACACAAAATCTAAAGAGTTTTACGTACGTACCTTATTAAAAAAAGTATTTTCATGTTTCATTTTTTATTTAACCACGAAGGTGATCCAGACTTATATCACATGAATGAATTTTTTTTCACTGTAACCGTTAAGTAACCCATTCATATATCTTTTTGATAAATCTAGAGCATGATAGCATTGACTTACGACAAGTTTTTATATTCACAGCAGTACAGCACAATAAGTTTATTTGCGGTGGATAAATTTTTTGTTGCAATTTGACTTTTACAATACTTCAGTATACATCCTCCAAATAAATTACATTTTAAACATACACGTATTACATGTCCCCTTAAAAAGGAAAACCATGCATACATGTAAGTTTTGAACTAACATTTCTAATCATAAAAGACCTTTTTAACTTCAATCATTGACATACGTAAAACTGTAAACTGAATAATTGACTCATATCACTGTTATGAGATGCGTTGAACTTAATAATTCAAGAATACGTCAAGCATACAAAGACACAAGGCAAAACAAAAAATCACATGACATCAAGAAAGACCCCACCAGAGAAATTAACCACACAAATTACTCATAATTAATCACACATAAAACAAACAAATTAGGTTTTTTAAAACCTTAAATATTGAGGTAATCAGTGTCAACAGGTTTAAGCACATGATAAGCTTTTTCCTCAATGAACTTCAGCTGTCCTTTCGTGAGATGCAAGTAAACCATCCAGTCTCCACAATCCACCGAGCTAGGCATCGGCATCACATACCCGCAGTTACCTCCCCATGGGAAATGGTAAGACCCGAAAACCGGCGAGCCCCAACCGAAATCCACTTTGCTCACCGGAAAATTCCTCCCGGATGAAACCACAAAGGCCGGTCCTTCCTCGGGACCGATGGCGTAGATTTTTGACATGGCAGGTATTGGGCGGCCGTGAGTCTCAACCCAATCGATCAAATTCAAGAAATGATCTTTGCTTATTGAACTCTCCAAGAATTTGTGAACTTCTTCAGTCACCCAAGATAGTGACTTGTTGATCAAGTCATCGATTCTTTGTCCACCAAATGGGATCGAAAGAACGTTTCCGAAGTAGGTATTCTTTTCTTGATGCATAAGCCTTGTTCTCCCGTCCACGACGATCCCAAGGTTCGAGGTCTTACCCGAGAGTACTGGATCTTTTGCTGCATGTTCTGCCACAAGTTTCCATAGAAATGCGCTGAGCGATTCAATTTTCGTCCTTTTTCCGCTACTCAGGCTGTTTGCTTCAGTTTGGAGGTCTTCTAGTGCATCGGCCTTGATGTAGAAGATACGGCTTGCGAGGATATTATCCGGATTGGTGATTTCTTGCGGAGGGGGCATCGACGTTACAGGCACAAACATCTCGTCTATAGATGAATCAACGATCAAAGGTCGCCGAGGGTTCATCAGAGATCTACGGTAGGATGGTACAAAAGAGATTGGTATGTCAGATCGAGAGATCTCGGCCCACGATACAAGGAACATGTTCATGGAATACGCATCCGATGCACGGTGATCAAATGAGCAGCCCACCACTATGCTTCCACATTTCAGTTCAGTCACCTTTTTAAGACATATAACAAAACCAGATCAGTTATGTTTAGGTTTTGAAAAAAGAGTTATCTGGAAACGAATAACCAAGAAGTACCTGAATCGCTATGAGACCACGTTTCTTGATAGGAATAAGCTTGGCTATACTCTCATCAGGATCATAGAGGTTAAGCTCTCGGAGCTCCACATCAGCAGTTGCCTCCACCAAATCGACACCGCGGTTGTTGCATAGAATCTCGGGCTCTCCAGTGGGATTCGTGACGAACTCCCCGGCTAAAGAGTAGTAGGAGACAAGAGTCTCTGCCAGAGAATTCTTTAGGGTTTCAAAAGCCTCTGAATTAGTTAAATTAAGTGGTTTCTTGTAGCAGAAGCAAACACCGACATCGAGAGGAGGCAAGAGGAGGTCGAGGTTTGAGAGAGGGAGCCAGTGGTCCTGAAGGGGAAGAGACGCCGTGACCACTTGCTTCCTTGTGGTGGTCACTTGGAAGCTATATGCTTCTTCAGCAACTTCTCCCATAGGTTCTTGCTTTTTTTGGTAGAGAGGATGAAGAAGTTTGGAAATGAGAATGTTTTGTGTGTGTGTGTGTGTTATGGTTTGTTGGAAGATGGTGGGAAGAGGTGTATTTATAACCAAAGTTTAGGAGAGAATTAATTGAAAGTTTCCTAAGTTTCTATGATTTTATTGTTTGTTTAATATTTAGGAGTTAGGACCACTGATTGTCTGCTGTTTGTAAAATGAAATCTGAGTTTATGTTAGCTTGCTTAATGTGTTGGCGTTCTACTACTGCATTTGTTCGCTTAGTTTAACTTAGATTCGATTTTAATTAAATTTAAATAAGATTAACCAAAAAGAAGAAAAGAAAAACTCAATGATACCCTGTAGAGCTATGGAGACACCATTCCATAATATTGACTTTTCTGTGATTTATTTATTCTTTTTAACCAATAATTATGTACTCTTTACAAAATATTATGTTCAAGTGTCTATTTGAGTAGTTTCTGTTTCCATCAATAGTTTTCCACCAGAATGGCATATTGGACACTACTTGAGGTTATGGATCAAAGGTTACGGTTTATTAAAAAAAAAAAACATCTTGTGATGTAAACACGGAATCACTACTTTGTAATTAAGTTGTAAGCTGTATTTTTTAAAAAGAGAGATAGTGAAGTCTTTGACTATGCTAAGCATTATTAATTTCTGCTAGTGTAACCGTTAAGTATGACAACATTTCGACTTGCGATAAGTTTTTCTATTCGTTTCACAATAAAATTAAGTTTAATTGCATTGCATTAATTTTTTTGTTGCACTTTGACCTTGACAACTTCCGTTTACATTCTCCATATAAAGTACATTTTAAACATACACGTATTATTTGTCCCCTTAAATACGAAGACCATGCATGCACGTACCAAAAACTGACATTAACGATGCACTTCAGATTTGAAGTCATTTTGAACATGTAAGTTTTGAACTAACATTTTTAATCATAAAAAACCTTTTAACTTCAATCATTGACATATGTAAAACTGTAAACTGAATAATTGACTCATATCACTGTTATAAGAAGATACGTGCAAAGTATACAAAGACGCAAGGCAAAACATAAAATCACATGACATCAAGAAAAGATCCCATCAAAGAACTTAGCCACACAAATAACTCATAATTAATCACACATAAACCAACAAATTAGGTTTTTTAAAAACTTAAATCTTGAGGTAATCATTGTCAACTGGTTTAAGAACATGAGAAGCATTTTCCTCGATGAACTTCAACTGTCCTTTCGTGAGATGCAAGTAAACCATCCAGTCTCCACCATCCACCGAGCTAGGCATCGGCATCACATACCCGCAGTTGCCTCCCCATGGGAAATGGTAAGACGCGAACACAGACAAGCCCCAACCGAAATCCACTTTGCTCACCGGAAAATTCCTCCCGGAGGAAACCACAAAGGCGGGTCCTTCCTCGGGACCGATGGCGTAAATTTTTGACATGGCAGGTATTGGACGGCCGTGAGTCTCAACCCAATCGATCAAATTCAAGAAATGATCTTTGGTTATTGAGCTCTCCAAGAATTTGTGAACTTCTTCAGTCACCCAAGATAGTGACTTGTTGATCAAGTCATCGATTCTTTGTCCACCAAATGGGATCGAGAGAACGTTTCCGAAGTAGGTATTCTTTTCTTGATGCATAAGTCTTGTTCTCCCGTCCACGACGATCCCAAGGTTCGAAGTCTTACCCGAGAGTACTGGATCTTTTGCTGCATGTTCTGCCACAAGTTTCCATAGAAATGCGCTGAGCGATTCAATTTTCGTCCTTTTTCCGCTACTCAAGCTGTTTGCTTCAGTTTGGAGGTCTTCTAGTGCATCAGTCTTGATGTAGAAGATACGGCTTGCGAGGATATTATCCGGATTGGTGATTTCTTGTGGAGGGGGCATCGACGTTACAGGCACAAACATCTCGTCTATAGATGAATCAACGATCAAAGGTCGTCGAGGGTTCATCAGAGATCTACGGTAGGATGGCACGGAAGAGATTGGTACATCAGATCGAGAGATCTCGGCCCACGATACAAGGAACATGTTCATGGAATACGCATCCGATGCACGGTGATCAAATGAGCAACCAACCACTATGCTTCCACATTTCAATTCAGTCACCTTTTCAAGACATAAAACAAGACATATCAGTTATGTTATTTTTTAGGTTTTTAATTATGTTGTCGTTAATCAACTAAATGAATAACCTCGAAGTACCTGAATCGCTATGAGACCATGTTTCTTGATAGGAATAAGCTTGGCTATACTCTCATCAGGATCATACAAGTTAAGATCTCGAAGCTCCACGTCTACGCTGGCCTCCACGAAATCTACACCGCGATTGTTGCATAGAATCTCGGGCTCTCCAGTGGAATTTGTGACGATCTCGCCGGCTAAGGAGTAGTAGGAGACAAGAGTCTCTGCCAGAGAGTCCTTTAGGGTTTCAAAAGCCTCAGAATTAGTTAAATTAAGTGGTTTCTTGTAGCAGAAGCAAACACCGACGTCGAGAGGTGGCAAGAGAAGGTCGAGGTTTGAGAGAGGGAGCCAGTGGTCCTGAAGGGGAAGAGCCGCCGTGACGACTTGCTTCCTCGTGGTGGTCACTTGGAAGCCACATGCTTGCTCCGCCACCTCTCCCATTGGTTCTTTGCTTTTGTTTTTGTTAGAGAGGATGAAGAAGTTTTTGTTATGGTTGTTGTTGGAATATGGTGTGTGAACAAGTGTATTTATAACCAAAGTTTACGAGAGAATTAATTGAATGTTTCCTAAGTTTCTACGCTTTTATTGTTTGTTTAATTTTTTGGAGTTAGGACCACTGATTAATTGTCTGCTGTTACGAAAATGTAATCTGTTATTTTAGAATCAAATCATAGTTAGCTTAATGTGTTGGCGGTGTATTAGTGCATCTGTTTACTTAGTTTATCTTAGATTCAATTTTAATTATATTTAAACAAGATTAACCCCAAAAAAAAAAAAAAAAAACTCAGTGATACCATATAGAGCTATGGAAGAACTGTTCAAAGATTCCAAAATGGTAAAGTATTGACTTTCTGAATGATTTTTTTTTTCCCAACTAGTGATTATATTCTCTTCACAAGATATTGTTTTCAAATGTCCAGTTTCTATTTTCAAAACATTGTCAATCAATAGTTTTCAAATGATTGCATCTAGCTAGTCTGTCCACGGACACCGAAGTAATCTCTTATTCACATAAATGGTGAGACGGTAGAGTGTCCCAACCTATTTTCGCGACGAGAGGGTGGGATATCTGATAGGTCGTTTTAGAAAATATCTCAGTTATATTTAGTGGATTTTGGTCTAGTGATAAATGGTAATCGATATATTCAAATTCACTAGTTCACATTCGTTTGAAAAGAGTGATATACGTCTTAAATATGGTTTTATCAACGGTTAATTTCGAATATTGTAAAAGATTATGGACAAAAAATTCAAAACTTCTACGATTTATTAAAAAAAAAAGAAGGAGAAGTCTCGATTTAACTCTTGTGATGGACCAAAAATATCTTCAGTGTTTTCTGGATGACCTTGGCAGGGCTGACTAACACATTATTCGTTATTTTAGTTATGTTTAGGTCCAACACCTATTGTAAACTCACAAATCGGATTACTGTGACATTTTTTTAAGGTACAGTACTATAATCTGGAATTTTTCGTTTATCTAACTTTCATATTTTACGTGTATCGATTATGAAGTTTATATAAAATAGTACAAGAATTTGTAATTTAATTATATACACATTAACAAAGAAACTTAGACAAAAGATTAATTTGTCTTAAATCCATTTTTTCTTACGCTTTATGATTTTTTCTTAAGGGGTTGTTCACAAATTTACACATCTTTTATTGTTGTTGAAATGTTATATGTATTGCGAAAAAAGATGATATACTGAAAAGGAAATTTAAAGAAAATGAAACTAAAAGTGGAGATACAAAATAAAACAAAAATAACAGTTTCTCATATTAATATACCACTATGATATATATTATATATTAACTCTGACGTTAACTATTTGATGACGTAATTTTTTTTTATATACATAACACAATAAACTGAATTTTAGATCGTGAGGTCACGAAAAATTAAGTGCATTGGTCTGATAAAAAATATAACTATAGTCTCATCAGGCCATCACCATGAATTTGTACCTAACACGTTACTCGGATCATAGACCAAGACCAAGCATCATCTCCTGTTTTTGTCTATCTATTACCAAAATAATTCAATGGATAATCACTTTATAAATACGTGCAACTATAAATTCTTGTTTAATTAACCATACAGTGATTGAATGATTCAATTCAAATGTTATTCTTTGGTAGTTTGAACATAACGTATTAAATCGATGAGTGGTTCAAACTTACTTATATCGCTTAAATTCAATTCAAAGATGGCTGTCCCAAACAAACCTAGATTAACGAATGGAAAGAAAGACCAAGTAAATAAATGCAATAACATTAACAGGTAAACTAACACAAGAATATGTAAACTATGATGTGTAGTCTCTATAATTTAATGAGATTAGATTTTAATTTGTACTCCCGGCCATTAATTAATCTAAATAGTTGTTAACCTTATTTTTCAATATGTTTCTTTTGTTTCAAATATTAAACCAGTGAAATGTTGGAAATTTTCACCTAATTCTCTCCTAAAATTTGGTTATAAAATCTCTTCTTCATATATGGCATCTTCCAATAACTCACAACACCACACAACATAAATATGTTGTCTCATTACAATAAATTTATATAACTGAAAATTAAATATGTCAATAAATATGAAGAATAAGTTTGTACTAACATGCAAAGTTTGTCATGAATACCACAATTAATTTGACTTTGTCTATTCCCTCTGAAATGGAAAATTATGTAGTGAGATTTTTGTAAACAGCGACTATCTTTCTAACGTAAGAAAAACAGTACTGACATAGAATTGATCTTTGCTTAACAAAAACTTAAAAGAGCATTATAAAATATTTAGTAATTTAAATTGACAAATATTAGTAACAAAATCTTGAACTTAAGTCCTTCAAATTACGTGACCAGAATTTATATCCTAGTGATTTGTGTTCTTGTTATGTTATTGCGTGATTTTAAATTTTTTATTCATTCATATTATTGAATTGTCAGAAAAAAAAAGTTATGCATTAGATCACCATATTAGGTTAAAAAAATTAATTAAACTAAATCTTGAGGTAATCAACGTCAATGGGTTTAAGCACATGAGAAGCTTTTTCTTCAATGAACTTCAGTTGTCCATTCGAAAGGCGGAAGTACACCATCCAGTCTCCATCGACGACTGAGCTCGGCATCGGCATCACATATCTGGCATTGCCTCCCCGTGGGAAATGGTATGTGCCGAAAGCCGGCGAGCCCCATCCAAAATCCACTTTGGTCACAGGAAAATTCCTCCCTGAGGAAACCACAAAGGCAGGTCCCTCATCGGTTCTCTTGATATGGATTCTTGAAACCATTGGTGTTGGACGGCGAGTCTCAACCCAATCGATCAAATTCAAGAAATGTTCTTTACTCAATGAGCTCTCCAAAAAAACTGTGAATCTTTTCAGTCATCCAGGACAAAGGCTTGTTGATCAAGTCATCGATTTTCTGCTCACCATATGGGACCGAAATGACGTTTCCGAAGTAGGTATTCATGCCTTGACCCATAAGTCTCGACCTCCCGTCCACAACAATCCCGAGCTTCGAGCTCTTGCCTGAGAGTACTGGATCTTTTGCCGCATGTTCTGCCACTAGTTTCCATAGAAACGCGATAAGTGTTTCGATTTTTGTCCTTTGCCTGCTCTTCGAGCTGTTGGCTTGATTTTGGAGCTCTTGTAATGCATTCGCTTTGATGTAAAAAATACGGCTTGCGAGGATATTGTCGGGATTGGTGATTTCTTGTGGAGGGGGCATGGACGTAACAGGCACATACATCTCATCTATAGATGAATCAAGGATCAACGGTCGTCGAGGGTTCATCAGAGATCTTTGGAACGATGGTACAAACGAGATTGGTCCATCGGATCGAGAGATTTCTGCCCATGATACAAGGAACATGTTCACGGAATAAGCATCGGCTGCACGATGATCAATTGTGCAGCCCACCACTATGCTTCCACATTTCAATTCAATCACCTTTTTAAGACATAAAACAAAACATATCAGTTATGTTATGTTGTAAAAGGTAAACGAACTATTATTTTGTTATAATGTAGAAATCAGTAATATACCTGAATAGCCATGATTCCTTGTTTCTTGATGGGAACAAGCTGAGTTAAACTCTCCTCAGGATCATACAGGTTAAGCTCTCGGAGCTTCACTTCAGCACCGGCCTCCACAAAATCTACGCCGCGATTGTTGCATAGGATCTCGGATTCTCCATTGGGATTAGTGACGAACTCACCGGCTAAGGGGTAGTAGGAGACGAGATTCTTTGCCAAAGCAGTCTTGAGGGTTTCATAAGCCACTGACCTAGTTATGTTAAGTGGTTTCTTGTAGAAGAAGCAAACGTGGATGTCGACAGGAGGAAGAAGAAGGTCGAGGTTTGAGGGTGGAAGCCAATGGTCTTGGTGGTGTAGAGCCGCCTTGACGACTTGCTTCTTGGTTGTGGTCACGTTAAAGCCATATGCTTCGTCCGCAACTTCTCCCATTGGTTTTTTTTTTGTTAGAGAATGAAAAAGTTGGAAATGAGAATGTTATGTGTGGTGGTGCGGTTGTAAGATTTGAATTTGTAATAAAAGTAAATCAATTGAAACTTTCCTAAACCTCTTTGATTTGTTTAAATTTTAGGACCACTTGTTGTTTGCTATATTAACATCTAACATTATGATACATTAACAACTACGAAAGATTCAAACCAAATTAAAATAAAATAAAATAAAACCCTACAAAAGCATCTAAGTTCTAACACTATGATTTATTAATCTGACGTGATATCATCTTATACATAGTTGTTAATTATTTGATGATATGATTTTTGTTTTGTTTTTTTGTCCGGCATAATAAACTGAGTTTGAGATCGTGAAGTCACGGAAAATATAGTAGGATTGGTCTGATATATAAATACAACTATATTACTCAACATTAATTTGTACCTAACACGTTACTAGAATCGTAGATTAAGACCAAGCATCATCTCCCTTCTTTGTCTTTCAATTTACAAATTAATTCAATGGATTACTTGTTAGATTTTGGTTTATTTAACCATATAGTGGTCGTTCAATGATTAAATGGTTCATTCCGTCCACTGTAATTTCAATCATCCTTGATTATTATGGATGTTGAATTCCGGCGGTCAAAAATTTATAATCTATGAAGGACTCTTTTTGAAGCAGCTAAACCCATTGTATGTAAGAATGAAGAAAGAGGTCGGACCAAGAGCAACAAGACCGTCTCAAACCAATTAGGCAAAAGATTATGTCAAATTGTATTTTTTTAAGTATATAAAAGAAGATGAAGAATGTCATTTCATTAGGTTTTTTAAAAATAATATTTGTTTTTCATTGGGTCATTGGTATTAGCCCACCAGATTCTAGCATATTTGTACCTAAGACAAAATTTTGTATTAAAAGATGACTGAAATGATATGATTTGGTAATTTACAATTAAGTAAGCAAAACAATGTTTACTGCAAATCAAATGCTTCCGTCTAAAATGTCTGTACTGACCAGAGACACCAAGCTGTTGGCTTAGTTTCTTCTTTGCCTCTGTCTGAATCCTATCATTTCTATCAATTATTTGTTTGAGAGATCCCTCCGTGGTCTCTAGATCATCATCCCATGCATTGTAAGAACTATCGTGGACAAGATGTGGAATCACTTAAAAAATATAATACTACAAATAAGCAAACATTACCATTTTCAATGCTCCCACACTATCCAATCTTTTGTGTTAATCTCGCCCACGAAAACCCACCACCATTTTCAGAAGAAGACGATGACCCATTACTATTCTCACAAGCATACACTCGAAAAATCCGTTTTTTTTTCCGAATTCGAAACAGAACAAGACCAGAACTTTTAGGGCTTTTTGAACAATTGGGTTGATGAAGAGATAAGTGAATTCGGCTTATACGAAACTGCAATCTCCATAGAAGAAGAAAATTGAAAGTTGAAAGAAACAAAACCAGACACATTTGGGGATTTGAATCGTCGCCAGTGAAGGTTTTGAGCCATCGGAACAAAAATCTGGATTCTATTTTAACCGGAGTAAAACCGGAATTGAATAATTGATTTTGTTTGGTACAGAGTTAACCGGCCTAGTCATAATTACAATACTCAAATTTTGTACAACGATACTAGCAAACTCATAACATCAGTAGTCAATGTAAAAATGTAAATTCATACTATTTTTTTGTAAAAATTTAATTTATATATTAAAGGATAAACAATAAAAGTGTTAAAATTTAAAATTTACACGTATTAATCAACTAACTTTAGTATTTCAATGACTAATCTTTATTCTCATATACTAAGAGCATTTATCCTTTGTGAAAACTCGAATACAATCCTAAACAATCCGAATTTCCTTGTTTCAGAGCGGTAGCATATACAGCAGCCACAAGAAAGGATGGGAATCATTCTTCCAAAATTCAGAACTTAAATTGGTTGCATCTGTTTGTATGTTTGGGTATGTAATGTAATAAGGATTCTAACACCCATACACTTTACATAACAAATAACCATAAAAATATGAGATTTAAGAATTTTAGGATTACTTTCTAGAGTCATCTCGCCACTATTTGGCTGACAAACTATAAGATTTTCCACATCAACACCTAATGCTTTAGAGTATGCTGGATCAAACGCATGCTCTGCATCAACAAGCATCGCATTGCCTCGAAGCTTCTGTAAAGTTAACAAACTATGTCTCAGCAAAACACCTGAGATGATATAAAGATCGAATTATCTGATCAAAGTTGTTCAGTAGAAAGATAACCTGAACTTCAGCAATTGCATGAAGTGCTAATGTGGTGTTTCCACTACTTTCTGGTCCATATATCTTCAAGTATCAAATTTCAAAACAATGATCAGTATCACACTTATAATTTTTTCTGTGAACCGAAGATACATATTCTGCATATTCTTCCAGTAAGTGCATACCTCAACTACCCGGCCCTTTGGTAAACCTCCACCTAAGGCAAGATCAAGAGTCAAAACACCACTCGGAAAAGTCTCCCTGCAACAGAGACCTTTGGTACAATCATGTCATAGCTAACTTAATAATAATATTAAAAATTCAAATTAACTAACTTAATAATTATATTGTCGATTTTGTTTTTTTTTTTAATAACTGAAGAATTTCATAATAGAGTGAGGATTGAAATGTATGTTACTAATTATATGTATATATATTGATATACTTGTATATTTTTCTTATTGGTCAGTGGGTAAAATAGTTTTCATATTAAATTATTACTAAATAACACAGTAAGACAAATTTTGAAATTCCATATTATGGAATAACCCCATACATAAAAAAGTCTTTAGCCATTGACCAACTGTGAATTCATTCAGTCTCTAGATACCAACCACAAAAAAGAACTTATTAATTAACATCATCGACATGCCACGTTGGTCCGATTCACTCTCAATCTATCTCGAGAACGACTCAAGAGATTCATCATGCAAAAGGTCATGGATGCTTGGTGCAAATCTATTGGTAAAGAGCCCCAAGAGCATGAAGCTTATGCCACATCGGTTATCAAAGGGGTGGAGACGTCGGGTACTTACGGGTTCGGTTGATTTGGACTTTCAAGACAAACTTGGATTCATCAGGGTTCGGTTCAAACAGGATAATGATACACGACCGCGAGTATATCAATTTTACAACAGCATCTTGATGTTAACACCTACTACACACACAGAGATAACTATGGAGACGTGTTGTGTATCAAGTACNAGTTGTGTATCAAGTACTTGTGGTGATCTTCTTGATGTTATTTCATGTGTGTAATTAAGTGAATAAATTATACGTTTAGTGAATGACATCATTGCCCTTTTCTCAATGTTGAGGGTAAGGAAAAACTATCCTTTTAGTAGTCAGTCATTAGCAAGTGGAGAGGAATAGTTTAATACCATAGGACACTTTTGTTCTTTTCTCTGAATGCCCCTCCTGTTTGATTTCTATTACCTTTTCATTCTTTTCTCCGTATAAAAACTCTGAAATCGATTGTTACCT
>OVAP01002566.1:0-13507 GCA_900406295.1 Aurinia saxatilis
TTTTTAAAATACATGTTCCAATAACACTGAATTTGCCAAATCACACGAAATAACTCCAAATACATGATCCAATACGCCCCCCTACGTTGCTGTGTTTTGTTAATTCACAATTCCTTTTTTCCAAACAAAAGTCTCCAAGACTAATTCTTCTCCAAAATCATTTTGCTTTTTGCTCATGTCGTACAATTTTTTTTACTTTTTTGATGTTTCTTACTTGGTTTACTTTACTTCTAGTTTATGTTTGAGTTTTGTTTTCGCTTTTCCATTTCAATGAACGACATTTGAATACAGAAAAAATAAAATAATAGCTTCAAGAAATTTGATGGATCATTAATTGATGAAAAGGCAAGACTGGCCACCGAAGGATTTGAGAAAACTGTAGCTGATCATACCTTTAAAAATGATGTCCCAGAAGAACTGACTCTCATGAGAAGAAAATCAAATGTATTTGAAGGTAATATAATAATTTTATAAAATATATATCACTAAATTTTAATTATATTGCTTATTTTTTTATTTATTTTTGCAGTTATTCAATATAACAAAAGAACGTGTGTTCGGGTCTATCATCTCTTCTCAATGAACTCTCAATCAATGGACATTGAATTTTCGGTCGTTATTAAAAAGTCAATCAGCAAATGATGAGGCTCTGAAGCACAAGGTTGGTGAAATTTTCTAGGAGAATGTAGAAATCAAAGAAAATCTCAATAAGCTTGAAGCACTACAAGAAAACACCCCATTTGTTATGGCCAGATTTGTAGCAAATTCGTTGCAAAAGGGGGTTTACAAAGGATTTGTTACGAAATCCAATTCGTCGCATCTAGCTCGTCACAAATGGTTAATCGTCGCAACATCGTCGTAATTTTTGCGAGGAAATGGAACTCGTCGCAAAATACCTCGCTAAAAAATTGCTAGGAATTTGCGAGGACACGACACAGTCGTCGCAAAATCGTAATAAAATTTGCTACGAAATTGCTACAGAATATACTTGCTACGAAATTGCTACAGAATACTCGTTACGAATTCGCTATGGATTATTTGCTAAGAATTTGCTACGATAATTGCTATGGATTTGCTACGAATTACTTGCTACAAATTTGCTATGGAGTATTTGCTAGGAATTTGCTACGAATTGAAGATTTTCGAAAAAAAATAATTATTTAAATTTTGTTATTTAAATTTTGATATTATTTTGTGTAAATAATTAAAATATAATATTTAAAAATAATTCAGAAAATATTGATAAAATTAAATAGAATGGTTTTAAATACAAAAAATGAAAAAACTACATTTTAAGATAATCATTAATAAAATTTATAAAAAAGGTTTTAAAGAGAAAAAACGAAAAATAAATAAATTAAATATTATACTAAGTTCCGTAATCCTAAGATGGCGGTTTATAAATGATTTCGAACTAAGATCTAAGCCTAAATCATCTAAACAATAATTTAAGTAGTAAATATTAAAACTTACAATTTTTTGAGGATTTTCATATGGGGAGAATAATAAATTTTTGTGAGTGAGTTTGTGAGATGATGAGTGAATGAAAAATAATGAAATTGATTTGTGTATATATAGGGTTAAAAGCAGTAGCAAATTCGTAGCAAATCCGTCACAAAATTTTCACACATTTGTATTTCTCGCACAAATTTATTTCGTATTTGCAAACGATTCGTCGCAAATCCATAGCAAAACTGATATTCAATAAATATTTGCTAGTTGAATTTTTTTAAAAAAATTGAGACTAAATTTTTTGAATTTTCGGTGAAAATTTTAAAAGTTGCGACGAATTTGCGACGAGAAGTCGCAAACTCGTCGCAAATTTTAAAAAATATAATTTTTCACTTTTTATAATATTTAAATAAATAAATCAAAACATAATTTTCATCCAAAAAAAATAATTAGAATTTTGAGAAATTTGCTACAAGTTTGTAGCAAATTATGATATTGAAATAAATTAATTAAAACATAATTTTTATCCCAAAAAAATTCAGAATTATGACAAATTTGCTACGAGATGCTACGAATTTATGACGATTAGTAGTTAAATAGTGGAAAATTTTGTCAAATGAGGTTCATGGGTTAGGGATGGATTATGGTTTATAGATGGTAATCAATATTTCCATTCATGAAGGCAAAAAATCAATCTCAAAGAACTATATGTATACATTACAAAAATGATTTGCATAGTCTTTCATAGTATATACGAAGTATAATTTTATGTATAATAAGAATTTTCGGGCTATATATATAGTATTCTCGTTTAATTATGTGTATAGATGGTTATCGATATTTTCATTCATGAAGACAAATACATCTAACCAATCCCAATGTACTATATATGTATACATTATAAACATAATTTGAATCATCTTTCATAACATATACAAAGTATATAACTATTTGTATATGAAGCATTGCCGTGCTATATATATACAGTATTCTCGTTTAGTTGAATAATTTTAAACAAAATGATTTCACATTTAGATTTCATATATTATTTAAAACTGTGTTTTCTGCTATATATTTGGTTGAATGTGATTATAGACACTAGAAAATAACAATATATTATACAAAACTACAAAATAAAATTTTTGACAAATTTGCTATAAGGTTGCTATGGGTCGTCGCTAATCCGTAGCAATTTTACTAGGAATTTGCGACGATTCGTAGCAAAGTAGTAACAAATTTTTCAAATGGTGTTTAGGGTTTAGGGGTTAATTGTGGTTTATAGATGGTTATCAATATTTTCATTCATGAATATATATATACCCAATCAAGCCTAATATACTATATGTATACATTCCAAAAATGATCTCATCATCTTTCATAACATATACGAAATATAACTATATGTATATTAAGCATTGTCGTGTTATATATAGTATTCTCGTTCAGTTGAAAATTGAAATATTGAAAACAAACTCATGATTCCATTTTGATTATATACAATAGTATCTTGACAAATTTGTTACGAGACTGTTACGGACTTGCGATTATCCATAGAAAAACAGTAGAAAAAATTCAAATGTGGTTTAGGGTTTAGGAGTAAATTTGCTAAGAGCTTGCTACGGTTTTGCGATGTTTCTGAAATTCATCGCAAATCGGACGCAAAATCGTAGCAATATTCCGATTACAATAGCAAATCCCTCGCAAAATTGCCACGAATTTGCGACGCCTCCCAGATTAGTCACAACTCAGTCACAAATTAGTAGCAATATTGCGACGGATTTGCGATGAAAAATATTCTCGCAATTTTGCGACACTATTACATCGAATTATTAGATCATCACAACTTAGTCGCAAATTCATAGCAATTTTGCGGCTAATTAAATTTGTCACAAATTTCCATAGCAATGGACGTGTTTTCTTGTAGTGAAGGGTTAGAGAAAATGATAGAAATTCCGATCCTGTCATGTCATCGGTTAGCTTGAACAAGGATCATTTTCTTAGATGTTTTAGATATTTTCTAAATTTTTATTAATGTAATATTAGGATATTTAGATCCCAACAAAGAATTGTTGGTTGTTTTTCTATTAGTTTAATATTAATAGATTTTTGCAATATTTAATTATTCAATAAAATTTGCTGTTTTTAATATTTTTATGTGTTTTTAAAAGTTATTAATATATATTAAAATATTAATGTTGCAAAACTAACGTGGAAGCAACAAAATTTTGTATTATATATTTGACATAAGAAGAACAAAATATTAATTGCATTTGTCTGACAAATATTGTCAGAAATAAATGGTTGCACACTTGCGAGTATAGTAGTTATTACATTAAAGTAGCATTTTGCAATAATTTAGAGTTGCAAATACTATCGTAAATATACCACAAATTTATTTCAAAGATATCATTGCATTAATGCGATAAATATTGTAATAATTAAATCTTTATAATTTTTATTAAACATATGCGACATATATGAATTTGCAACACGAAAACAGCAACATCACACAATTAACTGCAATTTTATTGTAAATTCCATTTTTACAACAAATTATTGACATATTGCAACATTTTTCTCCGTTGCAATAGCCTTTTGTTCTTGTAGTGATATAATTCAGTTTTTTGTATCAAAAGTTTGGACGAGGTATGATATTTCAGTTTTCAATAAATAGCGAATTTAAATGTTCAAATATACTCAAATTCTTTTTTGTCGACTGGTTAAAAATGTTTTCACTTTGTGCCTTCGATAGGGTAAAACAGTTGATCACCACACATATTGATTAACGCAACAAAAAGGAAGAGAGAGAACGACACGAGTTTCTTAGGAGAAAAAATATGTTGTTAAGAAACTCTAAAGACATGTGTTTTACTAATTGGTTCACTTCTTTTGTTATTTAAATTTAGTTTAAAAGAGAAATTGAACCAACATATGTCCACATAAATATCATATAGTCGTACTTAAAAAATGATCCTGTAAAATGATCTTTTAAGCATTTATAAGTTGCGATTGCACATGGCATATATGCATGTATCGAACAAGAAAACAAAACAATGTATTACAAAGCTGTTATTATATATAGGAAAATGTTAAGAAACAGAACCAAAAATCAAACCCACTCTTTATCTTCTTATCTCATAAATCATGTCACACACTTGAAACTTAATGAACATTTTACATCGGAGCTGGAGCTAGAGCAGGGGATGAGGCGTCGGAGTCAGGGCCTAGAGCCTCTTCGGAGACAGGGCCAGGAGCCGCACCGGAGCTGAGGATTTCCAACATCGAACGGTGGGGATTTGTTCGTTGAGCATCGCACAGATCAGGTAAAAATGCACCTGCATGCATGCATGTCGTTGATTAAATAATAATTAAGTTAAGCGAAACATAACAATCTAGCTCCTGACATAACTTCCTTGCTTTGACGATAAGAAACACCAAAAGACATGAAAGTAAGTTTCATGCATGTTTACGATTACGAATAAAGGAACTCGTGGAATTTACCCAAACTCACACAAGTATATGATGCTTACTTCAATAATCAGCAAGAATAAACATCCACATCATATTTTACACACAACTATTCTAACTTTATATTAACGAAAATCACTTTAAAAACTTTCTTAAAATTCTCGTTAAAACATACTTATTACGTTTTGTACTATACATTTTAGTCGGTATCAATTTTTGACTTACATGTAATGCAAAATTAACTCTTATATACATAGTTTTTATAGTTTTCATCAACAAAGACAAATATGTTTCTTCTTTTTCAACAAATAAATATTTTTTTCAATATCTATTATCTATATAATTTTTCTTATGAAGCAAGACCTTAATTATGAACATATCAAAGACTTATAATAAGAAAGATAAAAGGAAAATATTGGTGTTACCTTCACCGGCGGCAAGATTGAAATAGAGATCAAGAATATTAGGACAAAAGTCCAAACAAGCCGGGGAGCAAAGCTTAGCGGCGAATCCTGCCTCCATCATTGTGTCCGATGAGATCCCTACGGTTTTACGATCAACCCCACAAGCAGCTACACACTCATCGCTCTCTACGTGGTTCACAATCCCTTCCACCTCAACCGCGGATGTCCGGCAAGTGTATTCTCCCCCGACATTAGCCGTCTCCAATAAACATCTTTTACCGGTAGCCGATATTGAGAACGCACACATATTTGTTGGCAAGTTTTCACAAATAATGTTTTCCCCTAAACATGATAAATTGAAATATCAACGTAAAGGACATAAGGCGATTTTCTATACGAATAAAGACTTCAAAGATGGTTCGCATCAAGACCAAGTGGTACGTGACCCAGAAGCACAAAGCTCTTTTATTTATACTAATGACCAATTAACAAATTTTTTCAAAATCCTACTCCCAATAACCCATAACTTTCTCTTAAAACAACATTACGACTTGATGTAAATCGCTATTATTTGTTTTACATATAATTTAACATTCATAATTTTTTTAAAGTCTTGTAATTGGTCAAACTACGAAATCTAGGATTCTTCCTATGATGATGTAAAATGAAACTTTTCTAGCCAATAATTTATTTTTGAGATATAATTTTTTTGGAAGTGATCATAAAATTAGCTATATATTGGGTTTTAAGGATTGGACTGGAAATTTTAACACAATAGAGATGATTGTACGTACCTAAAGCTGCATGGAGAAGAGATGAGAGGATGAGAAAGATTGGGAATTTGAGGGAAGAATAAGCCATTGCTTCTGGGTTTTAATTTTCTCTCTTCTTCTCTTTCTCCTTTATTGATTTTTAGGGGTTCAAGGGTTGAACCTTTTTGAATGTTTTCCAGAGAAAGAGTAATACAGAGAGAAAACTTGAACGTGTATGTATCAATGTATGTATGTTGAAGGGGATGTTGTGGGGTTTATTTGTATATATATAATATACTACTTGATGGTTTGTATTTACTATTTATTTGTTTTTTCCTTTATAACATTTCTCTATTTTTGGTGCTTTAATAATAGTAAAGATCGTATTTTTGTCAGCAGAGAAATTATATATTTTAATATAGTAGTTGCAGTTTTTATTTATCTTACGCTATGTGCTTGGTCATTTTTATTTGACTTTTTCCAAGTTCGTGGATATGCCTCTTTAATTTGGTGGACATTTACATATATGTACTATTTAAGAAAGCATCAAAACAGCATCATAAGCTATTAGTCCATATTCAAACTAAATGAGAAGTCAATATGTTATGTAAATTATGTGTGTTTTAAACTTCATATTGTTGTGTTTTATTGTATTCTAAAAGATCTCCACTGTTCTTACTTTGACTACTATTCATAGCTTCATTATTTTGGTCATTTAGATTTAAGACTTTTGCACGAATTAATTTCTTAAAATTTACTACATGGTACTATAAAATCATTATTTTCAGGAATTGAGCGAACATAATCAAAGACATAAAATATTATGAAAAGATTTAGTTGAATTATCTTTTTCATTACATGACACATTCGGGTGAGTGGCTTTCTTGTAAACAAAGCGACGTGCGTACATGTCTTCACGTCCGTATCTCACTCAACGCGTTAGCTAAAAAAACGACTTGTTTTTTCCTACAAAGCTAAACAATAATATCGTAACAATTTTATAGGACACTTTAAATAAATACAATTATTATAAAAATATGAAAATAGATTACGTATTTAAAAAACCTAATATTGTGTGCCACAAATGATCGTGATTATCACTTCATTGTGCCAATAATAATTATATAAAAAAAGAACAATCCCAATATAAAATTAATTTCAGTATTGGAAATCTTTATATGCATTTGCTTCGGTTCACCTAAAATTTTGCTTTCGTTTTTAAAAATAATTCATTTTGGGCTTAGTTTAAGGCTCTAAGCTATTAGGCCCAACTTTCTATAACCTTGTTAATTAGCACCTAACTACTAATCCATGACAAAACAAACTCGAATGCTCATCAGTTTCTGTCCGTAAAAAACATAGCCACGTGTCATCCTCCGACAAGATAAGTGGGACCGACATGAATCCGAATCCTTCGTCCACCTCACAATCCGATCCTCTTCTTCTTCTTCTCCTTCTCCAAAACAACCAAAACCTTTCACCATTTTTTTCTTCAAAGCAAACACTAAAAAAAATGGCAGCAACCGCCGCAACAACGTCTCATGTCCTCCTCTCGAGCTCTCGCCAGTTAGCTTCCTCATCTCTTCCTCGAATCCTGTTCTCTAACGGGAAAAGAGTAGCTACAGGGAGAAATCATCAACATTATGGTGGTGGAGTGAGGTGTATGGCGGTGGCGGCGGATGCTACGGCGGAGACAAAACCTGTGGAGAGGAAGAAGAGTGGGTACGAGCTACAGACTTTAACAAGCTGGTTGTTGAGACTAGAACAGAAAGGAGAGATAGATACTGAGATGGCTATAGTGATGTCCAGTATCTCCATGGCTTGTAAGCAGATCGCTTCGCTTGTTCAACGTGCCGGAATCTCTAATCTGACTGGTGTTCAAGGAGCTGTTAATATTCAAGGAGAGGATCAGAAGAAGCTTGACGTTGTCTCCAATGAGGTCTAATACTATTTCATTCATACCACGTGCTTCATTGGATATTCTTTAGAGCTTTTTGAATTACACTTTTTAGATTGTAGAATCTTGAACATAAACCTTAACTAAAAATCTATAACAAATAATCATAAAAATTTAAAATAAACCAATCACATTTTTTTTACTTTAATCATTTCCATATAATTTGATCACAAAGACCACTTAATTTCAACCTACAAAATGTTATAAGAGTGAGACGCAAGTATTAGTCTTAGATTCAGTGTGATAATTTGAGCAACAAGTCAAATAACTGAGGGTGTGGTGCAGGTGTTTTCAAACTGCTTGAGATCGAGTGGTAGAACGGGAATCATAGCATCAGAGGAAGAGGATGTGCCAGTGGCAGTGGAGGAGAGTTACTCCGGCAACTACATTGTAGTCTTTGACCCTCTTGACGGTTCCTCCAACATCGATGCTGCGGTCTCCACCGGTTCAATCTTCGGTATCTACACCCCGAATGATGAGTGTCTTGCTGACGATTCAGACGAACCTGTAAACTTACTCTCTACTCTACCTTTTTACTTTGAGCTAAGAACTTATTTCTACATTTTGGTTTGGTTTTGGTTTAAGCATTTTTATTCGATTCGGTTTGGTTCAGACTGGTTTATAATGTGACCTTATGGTTGTGTGTTTTGCAAGCTTGGATCAGCAGAAGAAAGGTGTATAGTAAACGTGTGCCAGCCAGGGAACAACTTGCTAGCAGCTGGCTACTGTATGTACTCGAGCTCGGTCATCTTCGTTCTTACTCTAGGGAAAGGTGTTTTCGCCTTCACGCTGGACCCAATGTATGGTGAGTTTGTTCTAACACAAGAGAACATTGAGATCCCAAAAGCCGGGAAAATCTACTCTTTCAACGAAGGGAACTACCAGATGTGGGATGATAACTTAAAGAAGTACATTGATGATCTCAAGGACCCTGGTCCAAGTGGAAAGCCTTACTCGGCTAGGTACATTGGAAGTTTGGTAGGAGATTTTCACAGGACTTTGTTGTACGGTGGGATTTACGGATACCCTCGCGACGCGAAGAGCAAAAATGGAAAGCTTAGGCTATTGTATGAATGTGCACCAATGAGTTTCATTGTTGAACAAGCTGGAGGAAAAGGATCAGATGGACATCAAAGAGTATTGGATATTCAACCCACCGAGGTAACTCAACAGCATTTTTGGTATGTAGTATGTATTTTGGTATCATCATCCTAATTATTCTTCTCTGACAGATACATCAGAGGGTTCCACTTTACATTGGAAGCAAAGAGGAAGTGGAGAAACTGGAGAAGTACTTGGCTTGACTCTTATACCAATCATGAGTCATTAAATTTCTATTGTAAGCCAGTTTCTGACTTTATGGTACATGCCAAATAGATGCATAATTGGTGAATATCCTATTTTGTTGAGAGAAATCAACTATCAAAGTATAGAGTGCCAAAATCAAGTTTAATATATACAACTTGCAAATATGATTCTACTCTCTATAATACTAGAATGTCAGATGGATGCAAAACAATGCTAGGGAGTAAAAAATCTATTAATGTGGTAGAAGCATCAAAGGTGAATTATATTTGATCCGACACAAATAAAACGACATAACTCAAGAAAAAAAAATGAAAACCATCAATAACAAAAGCATGGAAAGAAAACCAAGAATTTTCAAATTACATAAAAACAATTTGAGACCTCGAGCTGAGATCAATTCAAACTATATAATTACTACTTCCTCTCTCATTATAACCTCACAAGTCTTGGAAAGAATAAGACATTACTGATATTTGTGTCCATACCGATTTTTGCGTAAACGTGTATGCCTTTCTTACAAAGGCCTAGTGTGTCTTCCTCTTGCTCGGCCGCATAGACGGGAGTTCTTGGGGATAGGGTACTCGTCTCTCAGCGATGTGGAAGTCGTGTAGACACGCAAGTATAGCTGCTGTCCCAAGTATTGTCTTGCCCAAAACTCTGATCTTAAGTTCCACATTCCTACGTTGTCCAATGCGATGTAAATGGCGGTCCATGATTTTGGGTACACCTGAATCCCCAAATATAGATAAAGTTTATAATTAGAACATGAAAAAACAATGTGTTAGACTGATGAAAAGAGAGAAAAAAAGAATGTCTCACTTGGACAGTAGAACGCGAAACTGCATCACGTAGATTGTACCCATTTCTGCTCGATGTCTGCCACTGCCCACCATCCATCCTGCATTTGATCCAATCACAACACACTTTGTCAAACTTAAACTCCATGTTTTTTGCGAGTTTGAAATTGAACAACGACACTAGCACAAACTACTATACTTCATGTCCATAGTAGGACTGATTAACAGCTAGAAAAATTTATGTGAAAAGGTATGAAGATAAACATACCCGACAACCCAGAAGGAGTAACCATTGAGATGATAACTCTGGACGATATCTTCTTTGTTCTCGAAAATAATCTCGATAAATGTTCGATAGTCCACTTGCAAAACAGAGGTGTCAAGGTATAAACCTCCCCCTGTGGGTCTGTCTGAGATGCTGTTGACCTTATAGACACCACTTATCTTGAAGAAGTCAGCTAGTTTTAGAGGCGTGTCCGCAGGCTGATATGACACACTGTTGATACCGTATCTTTGCTTCCTATTTATTTGCCCCGCTGAGCTACTGAACACAAGAGTCCTAGCGAGTGGTACTAGACCATAATGGTATGAGCCTTGCGGGTTTGGTCTTGGTCCACTAGCTGTCAAGTTAGTTCTACAAAAAAAAAACATTTACCAAATCAATAGCTGTTGGATAAAAAAGACTTAGCCATTTATGGAAGAAAGAGTACCTGATGGCACGAGCTTGGTTCAAGGACCAATCGACCTGAATGGTGGGACCACCGGGAAGTTGACCAGAAGCTGGAGTAGACGAGCCACTGTAGCGGAGAACACCAGTGGTTGTTATGATTTTATTGGTGAAACGAGAGGAAACAACGACGTAGTAGTCACGAGGAGACTGGTCAGCAGTAATGAGAACAGAGTAAGATTGGCCAACGTGAACGTCGAGGGAAGAAAACATAGTTTGAAGTGTGTGTGTTCCTTCAACTTCGACAAGCTTCATCCTGTGGTTTTGGATTCTGAAGTTTAGAGAGTCTTGTAAACCAACGTTTGATATCCTCAATCTGAATGTTTTTCCTATTATAAAAAAAAAATTCAATTAAGATGAAGATTTTAGTAAAATATGTTCGAGTAAGCAAAATTTAGGAAATAGACAAAGATGAAAATGCAAAACACACCTTGCTCAACGTTAATGGTAGCACCACTGCTTCGACCGTTGATAAGAATAGTATCAGGCTGAGGTAACTTCCTTCCCCTGTCTAGGAGCCTCTTCAAGTCCTGATTAACAAAGAGAAATCATGACATTTTGATATTAGTAAAAGAAAGTCTACATTTTCACACAACTTCTTTAAAATAAAATTATACATACGTGAATAATATGTTGTTAAATAAATGAGAATGAGTAAGAGGTAATCTAATAAGTTAGTTTGAAGGACCACATTGCAAATGTAAAATGACAATTTTTTTTTATAAAAGAGTGAGAGAATGTTGTTGATTACCGTGTGATTAGATTTGTACCAATCTCCGATAAGGACAGTGATATCACCCGCGGGATCAGCGAATGGAACTGGAATTCCAGGACGGCTAGAGATTCTGATACCTCCAAACCCACCAGCAGCCTTTTGGAAACCAAGTGATGGGAAGTAATAGAAACTTCCAATCTGGTCTTTCACTTGCAAAATGTAAGTGTAATTGTGTCCAGGTGGAATTGGACAAGTGGTTCCTTGCATTCCATCAACATAAGAGTTTTTCCTGTTCTGCACTCCATTCCTGTTCATCCAATTTTGTTTCATCATTTATTGTTTGAATACACATTAATTACCAAAACCAACTTTATTATTCGTATAATCAGAAGTTAAAGCACAATTATAAATAGTATTAAAGCCATGTGCCTATAAAATATTAAAACCCTTGGTGACCTTTTTCTGATATGGTTGTAAATAATGTAATGATGAATCATGAATATGGTCCCATTTAGTGGATATGGGTGGAGCCATTTAAAAAAAAAAAAGACAACTTAACTTGGACGACATTCTAATGCCCGCCGACAAGTAGTTCACCTAAAGGGCTAAAGGCATGGTCCGGATGGGTTACAGCTAATAAATTGGTACACGTCCCACAAATGTGAAAAACATTCACTATTATTATTAATGTTATATCATTATCAACTATTAAACCACATTAGATAGCATTATAGTTTTGTAATTTTGTATTTGTGTTGTTGTCTTTTATAACAAATTTTGTATCAGATTATGTTTGATTAGTGATTTGTTAGGAAACTCCTAGTCAGGCCAGGCCAGGCCCGGCCCGAGGCTAAAAAAAAAACACAAGCTTTAAGCGACAAAATTTTAATAAGAATTTGGGGCAACAAAATTGAACAAATTCTTTATTGTGGTCTAATGGTTCTGTTATTCTTGGTTGTAAATCAACCAAGTTCGAATAACATTGAGGGCATAAATTTTTTCTTTTTCTTTAGACAGCCAAATGTTTTGATATTTGTTGTGCAGGGTCTGCTCCTAGTAATAGATTTTACTAGATGTATACCAAAAATTATAGTGGACCATTTCCACTTGCACCTATAGTCTACTATATTTATCACCTCCACATGCTTTGCTATCGTAATAGCACACTTTTCCAAAAAATATATTTATCTATAGTTTTGCATATATGAGGAAGTGGTAGTACAGCCACTAATTTATTCTCTGTCAATTTTAACACATGTTTCTGTATTTATCCTTTTCGTGAATATTTTAACCTGTGATTTATCAAATTATTACATAGATCAAGTGAACCAGAGATGATAGTACAGGGTATCTAATAAAGTCTTACAAATCACAGCTTTTTGATTTGGTTAAAGTTTTTATCAGAAAAACCGAATATTAAGATGGTAAAAAGAAAGAAAAGGTGCATACACCAAAAGAAGAAATTGATACCCGAAAGTGTTCTTAAAATAGGGAGTGTATAGATTTGGATCCAGTAGTTACAATTATTCAGAGTCAAAATCTGATTTTTATTGAAAAATATATATATATATATATATATTTACCTTTTTATATGCATTTTAATGTAAGAAATGATACAATTTTTTTAAATATATGTTTATATAATATAATTAATAGATCTAGTTAGATATTTAAATAATAATATTTTAGATCAGAGCCGGATCCGGATCCGAACCCCATATACTTTTAAGGGAACGTAACATATAGGCCTAGTAACATATATTTAGGACTTTTTCAAAAAAAACAACAACATATATTTAGGTCCCGAAAAACAATTACGTCTCTATTCTTACAGGGGTACGATAAGTACCACATATATATAACTAACTTTTTATGTAGAAAAAAAAAAAAAAAAAAAAAAAAAAAAAAACTTGAAGTTTTCTACTAG
>OVAP01002567.1:0-19071 GCA_900406295.1 Aurinia saxatilis
AATTATATGTTTATTATAGTAAAAACCGGTAAAATATGAGGTATATCAGGATCCACTGGTCTACACGGTTTTTATCAACAGCGGGTAAACATACACTCTTAAAATCAGTCCTTGCAGTGATACCGTGCTATACTATGTCATGATTCAAGCTACCTCGTTCACTCTGGAAGCGTATACAGTTGGCTTTAGTCCGATTTTGGTGGGATTTATCCCCTGAGAAACGAAAGATCAGCTGGGTGACATGGGACAAATTTATCTTACCTACAAAGGATGGTGGCTTTGGCGTTCCAGATATTGAAGCTTGTAACGACTACTAACAAAATTGAGCTGGCGACTATTATCAAACCCCTTATGCCTGGTAGCTAGGATCTTAAGAGGAAAATATTGTAAAACATCATCATTCCTTGATTGCCAAGCCACTAACTCCATATCCCATAGATGGCGAGACATATTTATAAGAAGAGATCTCCTTAAGCTTGTGTTGGGAACTATAATTGGAAACAGGAAGGACACGCTGATTTTGCATGGCGAATGGCTCTCTCCAACAAAGCCAAAGCGACCTACTGGAGCTGCTCCCTTAGCATCAACATCAGCCACGGTGGCATCGTTGAAACATCACGACTCCAATCTCTGGAATGAAGTCAAGATCCAGGAGGTTATCCCTCATCACCGCGATGAAATCATGTCCATTCTCCCAAGTAAAGAAGATATCCCGGATAAACTATGTTGGCTACTAAATGGTTCATGCCCCTACATAACTAAATATGCATATTGGTCTACACGGGAAACAAGTTCATCCCCTGCCTTACCGTCTCATCTTCATAACTTCATATGGAAGTCATAGGATATGGAACTTGTGTACTACCCAAAAAATAAGACACTTCTTATGGAAAGCTCTCCATGACGCTCTACCTTATAATATGCATTACAGTCCCGAACAATCCCGGTCAACACGAGATGTCGCAGATGTGGGAAAGTGGAATCCACCATGCATATACTCTTTCTTTGTCCTTCCGCAAGAGATATCTGGAATAGCGCACCCCTAACTACTGTCCCTCCCATGAACCCTGAGTCTCCCCTCACTACTCTGTTCATTAGCCTAAAACAGAGCAAAATGTTACCCCCGGTAGGCATTACCTTGGGTCCTCTCTATCCATGGATTACACGGACATTTTGGAAGGCTCGTAATGTGCTCTTCAATGAAGTTCATAGTGACGCTCAGTCAGTAGTGCACAAAGCTATGCAAACGGCATGAGAATGGGAGAAAGCATAAGAAGTTGACCCTGGTACGAAGCAACAAATAACACGTCAGGTACATCAATCAACCACCACATGAACCCTTTGTCAAGTCGATGCAGCTTGGCGAGAAGATACAAAATCTGCTGGTTTTGGTTGGATAATTACTACACCCACGACAACCTTGACAAAAAAACAAATGACAACTCGAGCACGCACCCGTTCAGCCATTGCGGTTGAAGCCCTGGCCTTACTCACTGCTTTGAACGATGTCTTAACCTTGGGGACAACAACTGTACATGTGGAATTGGACTATCAAAGACTCACCACAGTGCTCAACAATAAAGATTGGACTCCAGAGTTGTTGGAATCTTACAAGATATCTACACTCTCCTACCTTCTTTCCATTGTATTTATTTTATTTACATTCAACGTTCAAGAAATGTAGAGGTTGATGCCTTGCCTAAAGGAGCTCTCCGCTCCCTAGAACCAGTGTAATCGCTCTAAAGCGGTAAAATATCACCATTATAAAAACCCCAGACTTAGCTTTGTTCGTCCTCGAACAAACATGAGGCCAAGAAAGAAAAATAAGTTTGAAAGTTTAGGAACTCGCTTACTTGTAACTTGATAAACTATGTTTTTACAGTCAATTGTAGCTAACCGTTCGCTAACTACAACTCACTAGAGTAGTTATAGTATAGTTTGAGGATCGAATCCACAAAGGGAGAATGACTAACACGTTAAACACATTAAATCCTAATTAAGCTAAAGCAATTAAAAGGTGTTTGATCAAGCAATAAGCAAAAGAAAGCAATAAACAAGAAATAAACAAGACAAGGTAATTAAACAAGCTAAAATGGTTCAAGAAATCAATAGAGATGAATATTGACCGATGGATAATGGCAATAACGACCAAGGGTAACTAGTAATGACCTTGTGGAGGCTAGCTTTGCAAATATGAAACACATTTCTAGGCAAAGGACCACTAATCTACAGATTAACCCAAATCCCTTTGGTGTTAATCCCTTTGAAAGACATTAAATTGACTAATTTCTCAAATGTCAATTCAATGAAATCCAAGCAAGAAAACTCAAGCCTAATCAACCACTAAGAATCTTAACTCCTTCCTCGATGGCTAAGATGATAAAGCAAAACATTGTGTTCATTCAAGCATTTCATTAAACACTTGATAGGTGTGAGAAATGCCTATGATCTATTTCTAAGTGATCAAAGAACAAATAGCATTAACCATATAAGATGCTTAAGGAAACCATAAATACTAACCCCAAATCCATAAGATCAACACTAATTACCCAATAATCTACCAAACCCATCAATTAATAGAGAGACTCACTCCAAGAAAACACAACATTTGCGACGGAAAATCGCGACGGCCAGAAAGCGTCGCAAATGTACAACTATATTCGATGTATTTGCGCTAAAACAAAGAATTTGTCGCTAATTAGCGAGGAAGTGATTTGCCGCAAAGTCGTCGCAATATTGCGAGGAATCTGCGATGCATTTGCGTCTAAGTGTAAATTTGTTGCAGTGTCGTCACAAAGTTGTGACGCATTTGCTTGGATATGAAGGAGAGTGTGATCTTCGAGACCGACATTCCGTCGCAAATCAGAAGCAATTTTGCGACACATTTGCTTGTTTTGGTATTTATAACGGTAAGTGGGTAGAAAACGTTTTAATGGTTTGACATAAATGGTTATTCGTCACAAGGGCGTCGCAAGTTTGAAGCACATCCGTAGCAAATGCATAGCAAATTCATAGCAGCCAAATCAGAAATTCTATAAAGGGAGACCCGAGAGATTGAGATGAAATTCAGAAAAAAAAAAAAAAAACACGAGTGTAGAAAGAAAAAAATTTCTTAGATATTTTAGAGTGAAACTTTTGAAGTTTGTAGTTAGATTAATCGAGGATATCTATATTAGAGCAATGTCATGGGAACATGATATTTATATTGTTCGGGCATGGATGTACAACCGCCGAGATGCAGAGACACGTGAAGTGCGGCAGGTGTACAAGGATGTGCTTCAACATTTTTTTACGCAAGAAACTAATTACCAGCAACAGTTCACGCATTATTACGGTACCGATATCAAAATATTTTGTCCTTGCGTTAAGTGTCAGAATGTTCCTTGTAAGCATTCTGATACAGTTTACAAGCATTTGATCACCCGGGGGGTTTTGCCAAATTATTATGTGTGGTTTTTCCATGATGAAGATTTTGTTGTTAATGTTCATGGTAGTTCATCAAGTAGGCATAATGAAGTTGGAGATGAACGTATGAATGATCAGAATTATGAAGGTCAATATAATGATCAGTCGAATCAATACTGGTATGAAAATGATCTAGATGTAAATAGATTTCATGACATGGTAACTTATGCATTTCATGAAACTACTGTTGCATTTACTGATACTAGTATAGAGGAACCAAACCTAGAGGCTAGGAGATTCCATCATATGTTAGATGTTGCGAATGAACCTCTGTATGAGGGATGTAAAGAAGGGCTGTCGAAAATTTTGTTGGCATCTTGGATGATGACAATTAAGTCAGAGCATAAAGTTTGCATGGATAAATGGGCTGCATTAATTAAAGATATTTTGCCGGAGAGTAATAATGCTGCTGAGTCGTATTATGATATACAAAAACTTGCTTTTAATCTTAGTTTTCCCGCTCAGACTATATATGTATGTATTGACTATTGTATGCTTTTGGAGAGAGGATGAGAATCTTGAGGCATGTTGGTTTTGTGGGAAACCAATATATAAAGAGACAGGCGGTTGAACAAAAGTTTCATACCAGCGAATGTGGTATTTGCCTATAACGGATCGTTTGAAGCGATTGTATCAATCTGATAGGACAGCAACATCGATGAGGTGGCATGCGAAACACAACAACGAGGAAAGAGTGGTCGCACATCCGTCAGATGCGAAGGCCTGAAAACATTTTAACAACGTACACCCTGACTTTGCACATGAATATAAAAATGTGTATCTAGGCCTTTGCACAGATGGATTTACCCCGTTTGGTATGTTTGGTCAACAATATTCATTGTGGCCGGTTATTGTTACACCTTAAAATCTTCCTATGGATATGTGTATGGAAAGGGAGTTTCTATTGTTAAGTGTGTTGGTTCCTGGGCCTAATCACCCGTAAAGGGCTTTGGATGTGTTTTTGCAGCCTTCGATTCACGAACTATAAATGTTATGGGAAAATTGGGCTCGTACCAATGATGCATCACTGAAAAAGAAGTTCAACATGCGGGTGGCGCTAATGTGGACGATTAGCGACTTTCCAGCATATGGAATGTTATCAGGATGGACAACCCACAAGAGGTTATCATGTCCGTACTGCTTAAATAGGACCGATGCATTCCAGCTTAAGAACGGAAGAAAACCATGTTGCTTTGATTGTCATCGTCGGTTTCTGCATATGCATCATCCATATCGCCGAAACAAGTTGGTTGTTCACGAAGAACAAAAGTCGGAAAGAACCCCCCGATTTACCAAACCGGAGAGCAGTTGTATGAGCAACTCGACTATTTCAGTGCATAGAGAACCGTGGAGCGGGGCGGGAATTGGTTTACTCCTGGAAACATTCCAGATGGATATTATATGTCTCACAACTGACATAAGAAGACTATCTTTTGGGAGCTACCTTATTGGAAGGATCATTTGTTGCGACACAACCTGGATGTAATGCATATTGAGAAACACTTTTTTGATGACATCATTCACACGTTGTCAAATGTGCAGAAAAAAAACAAAAGACAACTTCAGATCGAGATTGGATCTGCCTGATATATGCTCAAGCGAGCTCCATTTAACGAGGGACGGGACGGCACCTATTCCAAGTTTTAGGTTATCGGGAACGACAAAAGATAGCTTATTTGATTGGATCAGAACATATGTCAAATTTCCTGATGGATATGTTTCAAAAATTTCAAGGTGCTTTGAGAACGGGCATAAGTTTTTTGGTATGAAAGCCATGATTGTCATGTATTCATGCAACGATTGTTCCCATTCGCATTAAGGAAACTCCTACCACCCAATGTCAACGAGGCGATTGCATGTATAAGTTTGAGTTGACCATTTCATTAATCATTTTTACATGTGTGCCGGCACGGTCTAACATCTAGCTATGTCATATGTATTTCATTTTGTAGCTATTGGAGCATTTTCCGAGATTTATGTGCTCAAACACTCACGGAGGACAACATAGCACAGATGGATACTAATATAGCACTGATCATATGTAATCTCGAGAAGATTTTTCCACTGTGATTCTTTGATGTGATGGAGCACCTCCCCGTGCATCTTACACATGAAGCGGATCTTGGAAGACATGTTCACTTCCGATGGATGTATCCGTTTGAGAGGTTCATGAAATATCTAAAAAATGGAAAAGAAGCTGGCAAAGGTAGAGGGATCAGTTGTTGTCGGAAGTTTAACAGAAGAAACAGCTAACTTTTCTTCATACTACTTCGGCCCCACCGTACAGACGAGGAGAACTGCGCATAAAAGATATGATGATGGTGGTATTGGACGGTCGTAATATAAACCACTATATATATATCCGACGGATCCCACCCCATTTCCTCCAAATTCCTAACTCTCCAAATTCTCTCAAACACTCACATCTCTTCTCAATCCTTGCAAACTTGTAAGTTTTACTGTTAATAACTATTGTTTAGATTTGTAATTATAAGTTTTAGAATGGTTTAGGACTAGATCTAGGATTGTAAATATTTAGAAATCCGCCATTTACAAGTATGTTTTAGAAAATGATTTAGGATTAGAAATAGCTAGGATTGTAAATATTTCTAAATCCGCCATTTCGATTTATATTTTATCAAATGTTTTAGGATTAGATCTAGGATTGCAAAATATTTATAAATCCGCCTATTAGAATTATGGTTTTACAAAGTTATTAATTAATTTTTAAATTTTGTTATTTTGCAGTTATATAGGATGTTTAGTGAGTACACTAGATTCCTGGACGAGACGGACACTCCCGCGCCGAGGCATCGCGGAACTAGTTCATCGTCTATGCCACAATCTCAACCTCCGCCTGAGCAGCAACAACCGCACCAACCACATGTGCAACAGCCTCCACCTCCGGAGCCGGAGCACCAGGGGCCGGGGTGATGATAAGGACCACCCGGAGCAGCAGCAGGGCCAATTCGCAAATCTGACTTTCGAGGAGCTTTGCAACTCCGAAGCCCGCAGCCAATTACCGCTAAAGCTTCATCCATCACGACCCGCTAGTTATCTTTGGTATGTTTCATATTTTACTAATTTGTCGAAAATGTACTATTTATTTATTTAAAAATAATTACTAATTACATTTTGTGCTATACATGTATAGGTTTAGTGATGACGGTATCGTCGCAACCAAAGTGTGGGAAATTATGGAACGCGACTTCAAGGAGACACATGCAAATTTCTCTCAAGTCCCCGTTTACGTTCAACATCGGGTGTTTCATAGTTTTGCGGTAATATATATATATATATATATATATATATATATATATGTATATATTTTATTTTTTTCCTATAACTATATATTATTTGTTGTTATCATCGTTATTTCAATATTACTAATAGTTTACTAATTTTATTTTTAATGTCCTTTTTTGCAGCAATAATTTTACTGAGATACGACTATCATGGAGACGGTCCGAGCAGCTTTCTACAAGAAGTGCGGGGAATGACTCCTTGATCAAGTGGGCCAATGGAAGAGCAAGTGGTTGAAGAAGGGCGATGTCGCAAAGCCAGAGTGGTTCTGCCCTAGAGTTTGGGCGGGATTAGTCTGATATTGGCAGTCGCAGAAGTCACAGGGGTGGAGGGTTCAGACCCAAAACGCTCGATAAACTCCGCCTGCACCAGGGGAGGGTCCCGCGGTACATGAATCCGGGCAATGGTCTTTCCGACGGCGGGACGGGATATTGTAAGTATAGTCTTTTTTTTTTAATCTACACTATAATTGTTACAATTTTACTAACTTCGTATATCTTTTTGCAGGCCGAGAAGAAAAAAGCTCCGGCAAGTATTGTTGACGTTTGGGAGAAGACGCATCGGAAGGCGGATGGTACCTGGCTCTCCAAGCGGGTGGAGCAGTTCCATACCGAGATCACTTCCCGAGTCCAAGAAGTTTCTTCCCAATCCTCCACCCCTGATGGCCAACCAGTCGAAGTAACGCCGGCAGATGTCAACCGCATTGCGACCGAGCTATATTGTACTATATATATAGTACAGTATTTAATTATTTATATTTATATTAATTCATTTACATACTAATATTAACTTTCTAATATTTACTTTTTTTTATTCTTCCCCATAAAAAGGGGAAGGTTGCGTGTGTGGAATCTCTTCATCTCGGCAATTCTTCGGATCCGATCTGTGCTCTCTCATACCCGGACCCCATACTCCGGGCACAACTCTAACAATCCAATCTGCTGAATGTCCGTCTAACCGAGCGCGTCGCCGAACTGGAGCGAGGCAAGGAGGGATATGACATGTTGTTCGACTATGTTAGGTCCAATGATCCTAACTTCCAGAGCCTTCGTCCAAAACCGAGCCGCCCAAGCCGGTACCGGACCGTCGACACAACAGTCCGTTCACGAGAACGGTGACATCGTTTAATTTTCAGTTTTTTCATTATATTTCTTGTTTTGTAAAACAATTTCTATTTTCTTTAATAAATTTATTTTATAATATTTTTTTTTAGGTTTTTAATTTTTTTTTAATATATAAATTTCTTTTTTAGATATATTATACGACGATCCGTCGTAAATGCCAAGCAAACACCACGCAACGAATACCGTCGCAAATGCCACCCAAACCCAACGTCAACGCCTCCCTCCCAAATCCCCCGCAAAAATCCAACGCAAACTCCTCACAAATTTCTGTCGCAAATGCGACTTAAGTTACCTCGCAAACCTTGCGTCGGATTTTCGTCTTTCCTATGTCGTCCCCGCTAATCCCTTGTAAATCCTGCGACACATTTGTGACACCTTCCCCTTTTGACTCGTAAGTCTGTCGCAAACATTTTGCATCTAACTTACGACGACGTTGCAACGTTTTCCACTTTGCGATGCTCCGGTTGCGACAAACTTGCAAACGTCGCAGACGCGCCACAAAGCTGCATTTCGATGGACTAGCGACGTTTCTGGCCTTAAAAACGGCCTGTTTTGTTGTAGTGACTACTCACTCATAATCATAGAAACAAGAGAGATTAAGATACTAATCATGATTAAAAGAAGAGATAAATAGTTTTCTCAAACCAAATATCAATCCTTTTTAATCTTAAGAACAAGATATGTGAAGGTTACAAGAGAGAATTTTTAGGTTTCTCTAAAGATAAGACCTCTCCTCTAAAAGTGACAACAAAAAGGGTATTTAAAGATAAGATTCGAAAAAGTCAACATAATTAGAAAAACTCAACAAAATTTGGGAAGGGAAATTGTGCAACCAGATCGGGTGGTGGATTGGACGAACGTCCGATCTGGCTGCACATGAAGATTGTGATTTCTTCGTGCCACAAGATCGGACGTAGGACCGGGTTCACTGCTCGATCTGGCTGTTCTTCTACTTCAAAACTGTTCTTCTACTTCAAAACTTAGTTTCTTCACTTCTTTGCTTCCTCCGTTGCTCAATTCCTCATCCCTAATTTGTTCTTCAAGCTCCGTCCAAGTCTTCTCCACATCCAAGTAGATCCAAAAGTACCTAAATCATGCAAATATGCAATGCAAATGCAAGAATGTAAGATAAAGTCCTAAATGCAAGCTATAATGCAAAGTGTGGATAAATATACAACCAAATAACACAAAAGCATGACAATCGAGACTAAATGATAGGACAACAAGGGTAAAAACATGCATAAAAGACAACACATCAAAACTACCGGTTCAAGGCCGCAACTTCATGATTGTCATCTCGACAAGCCTGTCCAGACACTCTCGTCTCATACTCCCGCCATAATTCCCCCAACTGGTCCAACAAAATCTCAACCTGCAAGCACTAACTTCACCAAAATTTGACTACCTATATTCATTAAGATATTGCGTGTGCTTTCTTACATGAGAATATTAGCTAAGTGAAACGACACTAGGTTTGTAGCTTAAGGAGGCTAATATTTAAAGGTGGAGCTTAAGTGTTTAAGGGTTATCGTACTCTAAGAGAAAATGCAAGATATGTCGCAAAACCGCAAGAGAGGACGGACAGCTTGATGGCACAACTTTCAGTCACTCTCTTCTTTATTTGTCTCGTTCCTCCCCCTAGACTTAGATTATTTTACGGGCATCTAAAGTCTTCTCGAACATCTCCGGACTCCTTTAAACGATTTCCACCTTTTTCCACATTTGATCCCTGATTTCCCTGGCCTTTTTGCTAAACAAATTATGGATCGTAAAGCCTTGGATTCTGGAGTTTTGGTTTTTTTTTTTTTTGAATTCAAAAACTTTCACCATGTACACCAAGGCACACATTTTACCTTAATTTTGATATGTTTTACGAGGGAAAATCAGTCTTGAACCTTCTCTTTCAAATTCCCATGCGTGTATTAAGGTCTAGTATGCTATTTCTATGGTCTTTTCAAGTGATTAAAAAAATGCGTAGTTTCTTCTCTCCGGTGTTTTCACACATATCTGCATATAAACAAGAAAGGAAAATAGACTGCATGTGGTTTGAAAAGAGGTTAGGTTTATGGTTGCGGTATCAACTAAAAATGAGTTGGCCATTCAGGATCAACAAGAGAGTGGTTAAGTGGATAAGAAGTCATGAATGAGATTCGTTTCCCTAGTATTATAACTCTAATAAGAAAAAGTTCAAGTCCAGTTTAGGTTCAAGTTAAGTAGTGTTAAAAACTAGATTCATTAAAGTAAATGCAAACCGAGATATGTTGGGGAAGCTTGAATATGGAGTTTCTGAACGGAGTGTCTCGAACAGTCTTGTAAAGACGGTCACTAGGCCACAAAATCCAGCTGGAGGCAAGTAAAGTCATTATTTCGAACCTAGATTGACTCAATAAAACGCTTTTGAATAGATAAAATTTTGAAATTTTGCAAAAAGTAGGCCAAAAGAAACAAACGAGTTAGATAACGAGGAATACCCCCCTCCAGACTTGAATTACATCGTTCCGATGTAAACAAACTGTGAGAGCGAAATGGGAATTGAGATGGAATGAAATAGAATTTGTAGATGGTTGTTACTTTGTTGTCTGTGAATGAATCGAGTGACCTTCTTTGTCTTATTTGAAATGACAGGACTTTATAGATATTTAGGTGAATATTTTACCTTGATGACGACATCAGTAACAGTTCATCATTTGGGTACTATTCTGAAATTTCATGTATTAAAATGGACAAATTATTAGTCCGAGTAGGAAAATGAGAATTACAAAAGTTCAGGTATTAAAAAGTTAATCGTAATTTGGTGGAGTATTTTTATGGAATTTTCCATTTTACTATGTTGTCATTGTAAAGCTCAATAAGTATTAGCGTTCAAGTCCAAACGCAAACTGCATTAACTAATATTTAATTGTGGTTGTTCTAGCTAATATTTATAGAGAAATTCCTTAAAATACCATAATTTAAAGTGGTAGTTCAAAAATTTCACTGTAAGTTTTATTTTCCAAATATACCACTCAAACTTTTGTTTTCCAAAAATACCACAAATACTAAAATAATTTTTTTAAAGGTTTATAATTTATCTATATTTTCTTGGTGAATTATTTTATATTTAGGGTTGAGTTAGAATTTAGTTTTGGGTTTAATGTTTAGTTTTGAATGTTTAAAAATTAATTCAAGTTTTATGGTATTTTGGAACATTAAAAATTTTAATGGTATTTTCAGAAAATAAAATGTATAGTGGTATTTTTGAAACTACCACTTCGAATGATAGTAAGTTAAAGATTCTCGCATACTTATAATCATTTTGTAAAGTGTTATTGTATCCCAAAACTTATTTATTTGAACTTGATGTGTTGCATTTAGTGTCCATTATACCCTAGATTTCTAGTCTTTTTTATCTTTTATGTATTGAATAAATCACCTTACATTGCATCATTTATACTTGTTTTTCAGTAACTTCATTTAGGATTGCATCTTTTAGAAAAATAGTATTTTGCATGCATATTCGTGTCCATTAGGTACCAAATTGGAAAAAAAGTCAATGGAGATTCTCAATACACTTAGGAGTGTTCTAATGAAGGCTCTATATGATTTGGGTGAAGTTTTGAAGAGTTTGGGATAGTTTGGATCACTTGAGCAAAATTGAGCTAGAAGGCTAAGCTGAAATGGAGGTCCTAAACTTATTAAATGGAGATGAAATTTTGTGGAGACTTAGAGGAGTGAGTTAGATTTCCATTGGGCTTGGAATCACTGGATGTGAAGATTGTATGAGGAAGTTATGGGATTTGCACTGAAGACTGCTTTTGGATGCAACAAGATGGAGCTAGAGAAGAGTTGCCCAACCGGGCTAATTACCGGCCATGAAGCAAGACAATGCCCGGTTTTGAAGTAAGAAGCATTTTTATATCTTATCCAGCTGCAACCGGGCTGGGAAACCGGCCTTACCACAAAGCAACTTGCTCGGTTGCAAGAGAAGAAGCTTGTTCACTCGATGGCTTGGATCGCAAGGCAGTCCGGTTTAGCTTCAACCAACCAATTGGACCAGAAATTTCTGGTTTACCCCTAAACCAACTGATTTTAATTTCCAAACCAAAACCTAAGTTCCTATTCTCTACTCCTTACTATAAATACATTTGTTAGTCATTTTATTTTATAAGCTTTTTATATTCAAGAACACTAAACATGTTTGTAATTCTTGTTTTATGGATTTTAAGATTATGATCTTGGAGTAATCATTGTCTTAATATCCTTTTTAATTATTCTTAATTTAGTTTTCATTATGCTTGTTGTTTCTTTTGCCATGTGTGAGTAGTTTTTTTATGGGTCTTGAGAACTAGTAGAATAGGGTGTTTTTTTGTTAGAGAATGATGATCTAAGGTTGGAGGCTTTCTTTCCTTAGATAATTTGTGGTCTTATTGCTAGTTTAGGCTTGATCCCTAAGTTAGATTATAAGCTTGATTTGTGCCTGGAACGCGCTCGATGGAACCCTTGAAAGAGCAAATTATCTTGCTTTTCTTCTTTAGTCATTGGGAAATGATTTTAAAGGGATTAGTGGTATAGGGAACTTGTTAATAATACTTGGAGATTAGTAATTTGACAATCGGGAGATTAGTGAAGTTATTAACTAACAAATTGATTAAGACCATGGGAATGGCTTAATTTATAGTTAGTGAATTCTTGCCTAGGATTGTTTCTAATTAGTAGTGCCAACCCTTTTAAATTGAACCAAGTGCTTTAGCACATTTTAGGATAGCAAGATCATGATTGGGAAATTAATGAGTTTGCTAGATTAGTTAGGTAATCAAGTCCATGGGAATGGCTTAATCATTGTTTTAGGTTCAAAATGCTTAGACGACTAAGAATAATAGTCTAAAGTGAATAATCATCTTTATATCATTTTACCACCTTGATCATATTGTTAGGCTGAAGAACCATATATTTCTTATTGATTTAGTCGTTTGCTTACGCGCTTTATTTGCTTAATTGTCTTCTTTAATTGCTTTTACTTGATTAGTTTACTTGTTTTAGTTTATTGCTTGATCATTTAGTTATTTGCTTAATTCGATTACCTAGTTAATTGATGGTTTAGGATTTAAAACACAAAAAACTAAAAAAAAATCTTTGATTGGTTTAGTTTAATTATAATTTATTGTGCTTAATGTGTTAATCATTTTCCCTTTATGGATCGATCCTTAAGTTATACAACAACTACTTAAGTGAGTTTTTAGTTAGCACGAGGTTTTTGTGAGCTATACTAAATTTAGCTTATCAGAACTTCCAATGTCTGATTATATACTAGTTTGTTATAAAACTTACAAACTTATATGGGAAATAATTAAGATGAAAGGAAGTCATTAAGTTTTGAAAGATGATAATTGTTGCAGAACTATGGGAAGTTAACGAAAACTTAAAATATATTTATATGAAGTTTGTAGTACATGGTAATATATTTAGTTAGGCTTTCAAGTTCTGATCAAGTATAGAGTTTAAATGTTTTTTGCAGAAAATGAAATATATTGTTTTCAAGAAAATTTCGAAGAATTTACATGTTAGTTCATTAAGTTACCTATGATCTAGTCACTAGATGCAGTACCAAATTATTTTGATTATTATTCATTTTCTTTGTCAACACAAAGGTCAATCGATGTTCCATCAAGCCCATTAAATAAGTAAACATAATTTATTTGGTTACATAGGTTTTACTACTTGCGATGAAACAAAATGATTTTGTGTGACAAAGAAACGAACAATAATAAAAACATATTCAATCGTGTTTATAATCTTTCGAAAAGGTGTGTCACACATCGAATAGAAAAAATATTAAGTTATTATAAGTACTTAAGGTACCAAAAGACAAAACAATGTGGTAAAAACATCAAAACACTTATGCATTATAAAAAAATGATGCAGTGTATCCTGATATCTATATACATGGGAAATATATATAACATACATTTGCAACAAAATCTATGATGTTTAGACCCTTAAACTCATACAGTGGACAATCCACATAGAGTGTTTTGATGTTTTCTACCACATTGTTTTATGTCTTTTTGTACCTTAAGTACTTATAATAACCTAATTTCATTTCTAACACGCTTTTCTGATGATCATAAACACCATTAAATATGTTTTTATTATTGTTGGTTTTCATTGTCACACAAAGGTCATTTTGTTTCATCCTGAGTAGTAAAGCATATGTAACCAAATAAATTACATTTGCTTCACTACTTATTTTGAATTGGGCTTGATGGAACATTCATTGACCTTTGTGTTGACAAAGAAAATGAATTATAATAAAAATAGGTTGGTATTGCATCTACTGGCTAGAGCATAGGTAACTTAATGAAAATGATATGTAAACTCTTTGAAATTTTCTTATATAAGACAATAAAATTTTATTTTCTGCAAAAAAAAATTAAATCTATACTCGTTCAGTAACTTAGTGATTTTTATTAGTGTCGTTGTTCATACAAAAATTGACCTAACTAAATATATTTGCATGTACTACAAATTTCATATAAATATATTTTAATTTTTCGTTAACTTCACTTATCTAAAATACAGTCAAACCAAAATCCTTTAAAATTAGTAGAATTAAAACTATATGAGTTAAAGGGTCTAAATACGAGCAGGAACAAAAATAGAATTAAATTCAAATTTTGACCAGTTGGTTTAAATGATTAAACCGAAGCCAAACCGAATGATCTAAATCTGAGTTCAGTTTAGTTCGGCTGTCTCGGCTCGGTACGAACATCCAACCCTATTTCATTTTCATAATTAAAGGAAGTAAGAACACACAAAATATATAATAGAGAAATACAACTAGAAGGTTGATGAAACGATGTTTATACAAAACTGATTTCGTTGAAAATTCAAGATTTTAAAAATTTCCTTTCCTGAATTTCGCCTGGATTATAAAAAAAAATTAAAACTATAAGTGAAAAATTTAAATAGGGGAACCAATTAAAATCTTAACCCAAAGCTTCAGATTAAAATATGGGGTTTACCTTATTATTTCTCAATTTGAACGTGTGTAGGCAACCTAAGGTCTTTTTTCCCATGGTCGTGGAATCAAACACAATCCCTGTCAAAGGCAACACTGGTGTTAGAAAAAAATTCATAGAATAACCAAATCAAGAGTTCTAACCTTTAAATTTTGATATTTTTTTTTCTAGAGAGAACGTGTTTCAGACTACAAATCCAAAACAGAGCAGAAAGACACCAGAAAACCAAAACTAATCCATCTAAGAAATTCAGCATAGTCTTGATCATATAGTCATTAACATCTATAGTTTCAATATAATTTCAAAGAATAATCTTTTTGAAAAAAATCCACCCAACATAAATCCATACCCTCGTCAAAATCAAAGGCGTTAGAAAATTTCATCCATAATAATCTTTTGTCAATCATCATCACATCTTCAATAATAACCTCCACCATTAAAAATTAGTAATGGACCAAAATGATCCTTAGAGATAACCCCATCGAATAATAACCTAGAATCAATCACAAATAAACAACCAGTCAAGTTACAAAACCAAACCTAATAACAAATCTCGAAACTGATATACTAAGCCGTTTGTTTCGGTGAGAAAAGCCTATCACAAACATCAAAATGGGAAAATGAAAACTGCATAGAGAGGATAAATTGAATTGTGTGAGGAACCTAAACCTAAATACTGATTATATAATATTTCATTTAGAATTTCGAGAAGGTATTGGGCCTTTAAAACACCAACGTCAAAATAGGCCTATGAAAATTAAAAATATATATACAAACAGATTTTTATAACATATCACACATCCAATCAAATCATATAAAAACTTGAAGAAGTAACCAAGAATAATATTAAGATTTTTTTTCCCTTGTAAAATATGTAAACTGAAAGTTATTAAGCATAGAAGATATGAAATATTAGATTTAAAACTATTATTGTATCGAAAAAAATTGGAAAAAAGAATTTCCAAATCCAAAAATATTACTCAAAGGGGAACTGATTCTTAAGGCATATATTTGTTCATGGTATATATCGACATAAATTAAATAGGATAAAATCAGGAGTTAATCCGAATATTTATTGGTGCATTACATTATCGCTAGAATTTGAGATCCATTCTAAAGAGACTTTCATCCCTGATGTGCAAAGATAAATCACCGTTCATGATGGAATATTGTAGGTTTTTAAGTTTTTGTTGCCTATTTCTTTGATCTGATTATTTTTTGTGATTTGTTGATTTTGATTATATCGAAGTGTAAGCATTTTCTACCAAATACATTTGCAAATGGAATTAGCTCAGTACTAGTACTTACGTCTATATGGAAAAAAAAAATCAAGAAACTACATGAAAAAAACCTGACCAAAAAAAAAAGAAAAACAGCAAAAACAAGACCTATATCATGAATGGTGGTTTACCTTCTTCACATCTCAGCAATGAGATTTTCTTCCAAATGGGTCTCAACTTCTTGCTGATGCAATGTACCAATATATATTTCGATATTTCATTTGAACTAATTGATAAAAGACGAAATACTTAAATGTTTCACACACAAGAACAAATACTTAAATAAACCTATACTCGAAGTGCTCTTATGTAGTTAATACTTTACATGATATTGGTTTGAATGTAATTCTGATAAATGGAGATTATGAGTCTACTGTTCTTTATGAGAGAAGTACAGTTATTAATAGCATTCTAAGGTTCCGCATTCCATCGATTTGATCTGATTTTTTGGTGTTTCCATTTTTTTTGGTTTATAAGAAAGGGTAGGCTTAGGCTGGAGTTTTGTCGTAATGCTGTAGGGATTAAGTTTTCATACAAAATATAGTATTGAGGAGTGAAATCCACATAGAGCAAAGTGCACGCAATAGCAAACTTAAATTTACTCAAGATAAGCAGCCAATATGAGTTTTTGAAAGGCGATCGATCGAATGTTGAAGCAATCGTTCAATCCAGGGGTAATTGATACACAAAGTCTTACCCTATGTATTTAACTGCAACTGCACAGCAAATGCGTTATAGTACTTAGGGATCAAATCCACGATGACCAATAAATCACACAACTAATTGTATACTCTAAATTAAAACTAGGAGAAATGGGGTTTTTAATTAAATAATTAAAGCAAGTAGTTAGCAGATTAAGAGGGATTTTAAGTCAATTAAATCAAGGTTAGGCCTTGGGAACTTCAGAGAAGAATCTAAACTATCGCAAAGACGACTGTCGATCAACACTTATAGGGTGTCGTTAGACATGTCCGTGTAAAATCAGGCACCATCTTAATTCCTAAACATGAACTCTAATGCAATGCAAACCAACTTCCATTAAGCAATCAATCTATAATTAATTTCTAGCAAACCAAATTCTTTTGTGAATTCTAAAGAATTAATTATGCATTAAATCTAGGTTCAACTTTCACAAACTTTCTAAACCAAATTCTTTTGTGAATAGAAAGTTTGCTCTTCTAAGATTTATTCAAGCAATTATTAAGACTTCCATGTATAATAATTAACCTATGATCTAGACTCTAGGTGATCAAACTAGAACTAGCATTAAACTTAATTTAGAAGAAGAATTAAGGGTGTAACCTAATTTAGACTAATGTCTAACAAAAATTTATCTAAACCTAAGCACCCTAAGCCTAACAAGGGAATTACTCAGATATTAAGAAAGTATAAAAAGGGTTTAAGAAATCATCTCCCTATAAAGTCTCTATAGAATAAACTAAAGCATTGTGTGAGCCTAAAAACTGGCTTAAAAATAGTATTTATAGAGGTATGTACGATTTTTAGAATTGGTAAATTTCTAAAACTAATTTTCCTAAAGAGATATGAAAATTTTCTTTGATCTTGAAGATTTGGAAAATTGGCTGATAATCCGTCTGGTGTCGTTCGACACCCTATTCTGTTTTTTTTTTTTTCATTTTCTTTGTTTTCCATTTTTCTTCTCTTCGAACTTGATTCTTTGCTCCATAATTCTTTAAAAATTCATCAAGTGCTCAAAACTCGTCCATGCACCTAAAATGACTCATTTGGACTCTAATAATAATAATATAGACTAAAAAAAGATAAATCTGTGTTATTATTATAAAAACCGGTAAANAAAAAAAGATAAATCTGTGTTATTATTATAAAAACCGGTAAAATTAGAATATATTTGTAAGCGATCGAACGAGTATGTAATCGATCGACTGAAAGTTCCTCAAATATAAAAAAGGAAATAAAAATATAAGTGAAACAGATAATAAAAAGTGTTAGGAAGTCAAGGTTATTCGCAGGGATCACAGTTTGAACTATTCATGGTAGTAGTTTATGCAACCTTTTAGAAAAGCTAAAGAACTTGAAATCACTGTTTTTTTAATATACTTTGTTAGGCTTATTCGGTATAAATTAGGGAGCTTTAGGTTAATATAAAACACTGCTTCACCCTTCAGTCCCTGATGGGGATTAAGTTTTCTCTCAAAATAATCATGCAAATGCACAAGCTCTCCCAGTAATACTTAATGATCAAATCCATAGTGAGCATAGTGTACGAAGTAACACCTCCGAATTCACTCGAGCTACGCATCAATAAAGTGGTTTTGATGACAGATTCGACCGAATGCATAAGTAATTTGATCGAATGGGGATCTTTCGATCGAATACGGAGATTGTCTTCGCCGAATGAAATGCCTGCAAAAACTGAAACAAAATAAAAACATGAGAAAATAAAATATTAAAACGTTAGGAAGTCAGTGACTGCATCAGAGATTCATGGCTTGAATTATTCAGGGTAGTACAAATCTTCTAAAAAGGCTATATAGCTTGAAATCACTAAAGTTCGTCCAGGTTAATTCCTAGAAACACTATTATACCGTCCCTTCAGTCTGTAGACTATTCATTAAGTGTAGGAGCTCATTGCTACTTGTGGGGGTAAAATATCCCCCAGCTATATTTCTGGGTTAACGACTTGAGCTGAATGACCAGTGCAAAGTCAACATTTTTTTGTAAAACCACGATTATCTATTAAGACATAATCTCGACAATATTCCGACTTGCAATGCCGATGTCATCAACTAAGTCATGACCTCGGCCCTGAGTTTGCTAGAAACGCCGAGGTGGTCAACTAAGTCACCACCTCGGCTGAACTAACGTTCGTAATGAAGGAAAGTTGTCCTGAAATCACACTGTATGATTCAAACATGGTTG
>OVAP01002568.1:0-19067 GCA_900406295.1 Aurinia saxatilis
TTTAATATTGAATTTTCTCACGTTTATTTCATTTTAGTCATTTCAGGCATTAACCGATCGACCGCATAATCTGCCGTCGACCGAGAGGTGTTCCAAACGATCGATCAGTTCTCACGACCGATCGATCGTAACCAAAACCAAATCATTTTGCTTGCTTAGCTCGAGTGAAGTTGGACGTGCTACTGTGTGACTCTTCTCTCTGTGGATTCGATCCCTAAGTACTATTACGAGAGTCTGCGCTTGCAGGATTATTTTGGGTGAAAGCTTAATCCCCATCATGATAAAAGGATCCGGATTTGGTAACGGATTCGGGCGGATTCTTGCGGTTGGGCCGTGTAAATTTGGCAAACTCTTGGGATTTATCAGGAAACAACCACACATTTCGAACTTTTTAATTCTCTAAAATGTATTGTTTTATTAGAGGAGTATCTCAGCTAATATATGAAGAAAGGAGAGCTTATGAGCTATTTTTCCAGTTATTTGCCCATTAAGAAAAAAGAGACCCATGTCCGGGAGAAAAAGAGAAACACATTTTCGACTCATGCCCATGACCAAGAATTACATAGTCATTTAGTTCGGAAACATACAACCAAAAATATTCTAAGAATAACAGTTGATCTCAATATTCAATGAACTATTTATGAACAAATCAATGGATTAAATACAAGGATAAGAGGATGGAAGAAAATCCAGAAGACTCAAAGAAGAAACACATTGTGAATATTTCCCACTCATAACTCCGTGCACACTTTAATTATACCCGTACTAGCTTGTTTACTTAGTTTTCACTTGTATTCTTGTTTTCAAATCGTTGTTTTTTTAAAAAAAATTCCTTTCTCTCATATGAGATCCCAAATTTTCCTATATTGCATTTTTTGTGTGTTTCTCCGGTTTTCGTTCAACGATTTTAATTCAAATTTACATATTACAAATTTAGCTGCTTTCAATAGTTCAGGTTTATATATAATATGTAATCTAAAAATTCAAACATTCACATCATATTTATTAATTCACCTAATATTACTTTATAAAATTAAAACTGTAATTTTATTTTTTTGTCATCTAATTAATTTTCACTAGAGAACAAAAAGTACATATCCAAATACACTAACCATCCAATCTTACTCCAAATTGGTTGAAAGAAACCAGACAAAAGACAGCAAAGGCCAACAAACAAATATTAATTCATAAGATTATATTATAGATTGTCCTACAAAGAATCAAATCTACTATTTTCTGTAATTATCCTACAATATATTAATAGAAAAGTAACTTAAGTGGTTTTGGTTCAGAAACTGAGACGTGTACTTTATACTAGTGATTGATCTGAGCTACGCGCAGATGTATTGCTTTTTATTTTCCATTTGTTTTGTTATCAGTATAACGATGTCTCACACATGTTTTTGTAATTGTAGTATACTTTTTAAAAATATTTTTGTCATGTTATTTAAAAATATCTATTCTACACAATCTCTACAATTTATATGATATAATATTTGAAAGTGTATTGAAAAATCTTTTGTTATGTTGTTTTAAACGCTATGTTTATATGCGATCATGATTTTTGTTTAGTTTTTATTTAATTTTTGTATTTATTGATATGAATGTTGCTTAAGTTAATAGTTTATGATTTGTGTTGGGTAAGATAATTCTTTAGAAAAAAGAAGATAATTATATATCTATTACAAATACGGAGTTTAATATCTCATTATAAATGAAACTGATTTTTTTTTTCAATTTCTTACCACCATGAAAATCTGAAATAATTGCTAATCATTTTGAAATGTGTCAATATTCCTAAGATCAATTTTTTTTTTCATTTTCCACATATTTTCATTTCTTAGTTTTCAATATTTGTCGTCTGAGTATTTATTTTATTTTTATCGTCTATCGTTAAATTCATAAGAGAGCTAATGTGTAGCATAACAAATCATGCAAAGGGAAACAAACCTTCCCACAAACCCAAAATTAAACTTCAACACAATCACAATCTGACTCTTATATAAAGAGTGTTCAATTGCTCCCATTTGTCTCCCTACTTATTCTATCATGAAGCCATGTTGGTCCACCAAGTGTTAAATACGAATAAAATCGTCCATCTCTTGTCGTTTGAGATTTCAAGAGACTGATTATCTCTCCAGTCCTCTTGCATTTATATGTCATCTAAGATTTTTTTTTTTAATTTTCTTTTGTTAAATTCATATAGCTAATGTGTAGCATTAAAACCTTCCCACAAAACAAAAATTAAACTTCAACACAATCACAATCTACCTCTTAAATAAAGAGTGTTATATTGCTCCCATTTGCCTCCCTACATATACTATCATGAAGCTATGTTGGTCCACCAAATGCTAAATACGAATAAAATCGTCCATCTCTTGGCGTCTGAGACTTTTTTTTAATTTTTTTTTTATCTTCTTTTATTAAATTCATAAGATAGCTAATGTGTAGCATTACAAATCGTGTAAAGGGAAACAAATCTTCCCACAAAACCAAAATTAAACTTCAACATAACCGCAATCTAACTTTTAAATAAAGAGTGTTCAATTGCTCCCATTTACCTCCTGACATTTCCTATCACGAAGCCATATGATTGTCCACCAAGTGCTAAATACGAATGAAATCGTCCATCTCTTATCGTCTGAGATTTCAAGAGACTATCTCTCTAGTCCTCTTCCATTTATTTTTGTTATATTTTTCACGTATTTAAATTTGTTCGTTTTGAATATTTGTCGTCTGAGTTTTTAATTTTTGTTTCTTCTTTTATTAAATTCACTAGATAGCTAATGTGTAGCATTACAATTCATGCAAAGGAAACAAACATTCCCACAAAACCAAAATTAAACTTTAACACAATCACAATCTACTCTTAAATAAAGAATGTTAATTGCTCTCATTTGCCTGTCTACTTATTCTATCCTGAAGTCATATTGGTCCACCAAGTGCTAAATACGAATGAAACCGTCCATCTCTTGTTGTCTGAGATTTTTTTTTTTTGGTTTTTTAATTAAATTCATAAGATAACTAATGTGTATCATTACAAATCATGCAAAAGAAAACAAACCTTCCCACAAAACAGAAATTAAACTTCAACACAATCACAATCTAACTCTTAAATAAAGAGGATTCAGTTGCTCCCATTTACCTCCTGACTTATTCTACATGAAGCCAATAATCGTCCACCAAGTGCAAAATACGAATGAAATTATCCATCTCTTATCGTATGAGATTTCAAGAGACCATCTCTCTAGTCCCCTTCCATTTATTTTTGTTATATATTCCAGGTATTTAAATTTGTTTGTTTTGAATATCTGTCGTTTGATTTTTTTTACCTTCTTTTATTAAATTCATAAGATAGCTAATATGTAGCATTACAAATCATGCAAAGGGAAACACACCTTCCAGCAAAACCAAAATTAAACTTCAAGACAATTACAATCTAACTCTTAAATAAATAATATTCAATTGCTCTCATTTGCCTCCCTACATATTCTAACCTGAAGCCATGCTAGTCCACCAAGTGCTAAATACGAATGAACACATCCATCTCTAGTTGTCTGAGATTTTTTAATTTTTTGATTTTCTTTTATTAAATTCATAAAATCGCTAATATGTAGCATTACAAATCACACACAATTAAAAAAAAAACTTCCCACAAAACCAAAATTAAACTTCAATACAATCACAACATAACTCTTAAATAAAGAGTGTTCAATTGCTCCCATTTGCCTCCCTAATTATTCTATCATGAAGCCATGCTGATCCACCAAGTGCTAAATACGAATGAAATCATCCATCTCTTGTTTTATGAGATTTCAAGAGACTGATTATCTTTCTGGTTCTCTTCCATTTATTTTTTGTTATATTTCTACCTTAAAATTGAAAAATTATTCCTTCCCCCACTTTATTTTATATAACTGAGGAGTATTAACAGTAATAATATCTCAATGAACACATATTAGGTTGTCAGAATATAAATAAAATATGCAATGTATTAGTATAAACAAATTGTTTCTTTTTTATTTAAATTTTAACAGTATGTGTTTTTAGTTTTATAATTTATTATATGAATAATAACATTTCAAATTCCTTTAACATCATGTTTAATATCATATATAGTTAATATTTTTTAAAATTAATTAATAAAAATTTGTTTTGAAAAATATAAAGTATTAATCTTATGATTGTTGCATAAAATATTAATTGCATAAGGTTCAATTATATAATTTATATGAGTACTGACTTTTCAATTTTCTTTAATCATCATGTACTAGCTAGTATAATATATAATTAATGTGTAGAGTTAAATTTTGATTCATAAACAATGAAATTAATCATACAAATGATGTGGAGGCTGAGTTGACTGATGAAGTCTCTTCACCAGAAGAGAGAGAAAAAGTTTTTTTATGTATATAGATTAAACATTCGTCTAAATAATTTTTGTGAGAATAGATCTTATTCTTCATGCCCGATTATCTGGATTTATGCTTCTTAAAATCTCAAACTCGAAGAATTAAATCTGTTACTCTCACGAAATCAATCAGTTCTATCTTTTCAATTTCTCAAATCGATTCAGATTTGTAAAATTTATTTTCTGGGTTTTTTTTTAACATCTGATTCGATTAATAATTGAAGATACTTACATATTGTCCATCATTAAGAGGTGATAAGCGAAATGAGGAGTGGAATTGTAAATACAACAACCATGGGGGAATTCCATGCCCTTCTTAGCTATTCTATCAGCTACCATATTGTTTAATCGATTAGTATGATACACATTCTTTACATTGATTTTAGATAACCAGAAAAATATATCATCAATCATAGCTTCCATGGTTATATTTGTCGAGCATTTATTGATGAGATCCACTAACAGCTTAGAATCACCCTCCAATTCCATATGTGAAAAGCCTCGGCACCATATGTGTTGTATAGCGTGTAGGAGGCTCTTCCCCTTGGCTTCTAAAGCGTTGACACTATCACTTAACTTAGCCGAGCCAGCGAGAATGAATTCACCATTTGAATCCCGTATAATCCAACCAGTTGCCGTTGCCAAAGTGCTCGGATTAAAAGCAGCATCGTAGTTACACTTATAACTTCCTGCAGGCAATCATTTCCAGGTCGACGAAGATGGCCTGGAGACCCCTTGTATAGGCGGTACATGAGGATCATGATTCGTCTGGGTAGTGATATATGAGAGGTCAGAGGCTTTTTGTACATCATCATAAACCTGAGACTTTTTATGATTAAAAATTAAATCATTACGTGAAAACCATAGTTGCCAGATCAAGAAAAAAAGGAATATGTTGATCAGAAGTCGAGAGACTATGATCGTCTAAAACTTGGAATAACTTGTAAACAAATATTTTCTGGGTTTAGAGATGTGATTTTGATGTTTATTTTGTGATTTCATTAAATTTTTACGAGTTTAATTAGGCCACATGTTGTTGTTCACATGTTCACCTTCTGTTGAGATTCGGAATCGTGCGCGTACGCTTTCTGTTGAGATTGTTCCTAACCATTACCAAGCAATTCTCAAAAGCAAGCTTGAACTCGCTTGTGCTGCCATTGCGCTTCGTGTTTGTCTTTGATTCCAGGACCTAGATCTCAGTCAAAATGGTTTTACAGGTAAGCTCCATATTCTCTTTTAAAACGTTGTCCCGCCCTGCAGATTAGTTGCTCAATAAAGGTACACCCTTTTTCTATCGGCATAAAAAATCAGTTGCTAAATAGAATTGATTAATCCCAATCCTCTAATTTTGATCCTGTATAGAGAATTGGGGAAGCCATTTTGTAGAGGTTGAAGCCCTTTCCTCTCGGTAAAGTGTCACAACCAATCTGTCTTTGGTATAGTTCTTGAGATTGAGGACCATAAAAGCAAGGACTCTCTACCCAAAAAAAGATTGAAGAGCTATTATATCTAGATTGGGTTTTGTAATCTGCAAGCATAAGCCAATTTGGATGAGAATCTAGAGGAGTATGCTACTTTCTACAAGAGTTTAGGCTATAGGAAGAGCATATAGCTGTGAAAACACTTCTCCGTTCAAGGACAACTTGAGCAAAAATGTAGTCGTTTCTCTTGTGTAAAATGTGAAGGCATAAGAAACAATACCTACGTCAACAACGTTACATATCCGAAAGAGAGAGAAGAGAAAGAAAGTTCTCTTCCTTCTCTATAAAAAACACTAGTTCGCCCTAGTTACCGCCGCTTTTTCTTCCTTTTTGTCTCTCCGGTTCCGGTAACCTTCGTCGGACCCGGGGAGGGCTACGTTACTTTTCCCTTTCACCACCTTCTCTTCTATCATCTTGCCTTTGCAATTTCGGATCTGGTTTTGATTCAGACCCTCTATAGACCTAAGCGGCGGCGACTACAAGATCTTTGTGACTTTGCTGGAGGCTCAACGGATTGGGACTTGTCCGGATCAGTTATTTGATGACTGGATCTAGTCCGCTGTCCTCAAAATCTCCTCTTTGTTGAAGGCGGATCCACGGCAGTGTTAAGCCGCGGAACATGCAACACAGTCCAGGTGTGGGTATCGATGATGAGGATGCGGCGGGGGTGTATTGGTGAAGCCATCAGAAACCTCTTCTCGAGGAAATCCATCTAAGGACTATGGAGGGTCTTAAATTGGAGGTTTCATATGATGAATCTCATTCTAAAGGAGAAGGCGTACTAGGGCTCTTCTGTCACTTCTTCTATTACGCGGCGCCCTTCACGATCCACATTTCCGCCTCGCTTGTTGTCCCGATTTTCGATTTGGGCGGGGTTGAGTTTCTTCTTCTTACTACCCCTCGATTTCCTCAATCCCTTAGAAACCCGCCCTTGCTCTATTCATCCAATTATAATATGTCGAAAGACGATTTGTTGATCGGCTCCAATTTGGAGGTCTCGGCGACGAGTTTGAACTCACGGTGGCAAGAGTCATTTGACAACAACAAATTTTTTTAGTTTATAGGGTTTCTTAATCATCTAAACCGGTCTGATTTTGTTTTGATTTAGTTAATTGTTTTGTTATGTTTGGTTATGTATTGTATCTGTGTTTTAATATAAAAATCTGTTTCTCAAAGACTATCTTTATTAGTTGACAAAAAAAAAAGACTACTTTTAATACTTATCAGGGTTAAGAAAACGAAAAATGTCATCGTCATCCTTACTAAAACTTAGAGTAGATGCGTTACAGAGATTTAAATTATTCAGAAAATCGAATATAATTGATATATCAAAATAATCAAATTTCCATTAGTATGAAGAATAATTAAAACTTTCATGAAGATCAAGATACTTTTGCCATAGCTTTTTGTATGCAGCACTATATATAAATATACCACCACCAGCATATTTAATAACCAGCTATATCATGTATAGATTTCGTTCCAATCATTCTATTATCAGATGTCATGTTATATAATAGTAATACATGTGACTTTTAGATTAATCAACAACTAAGGAACTGTATAATGGGAAGACATAATTTAGCAAAACAATGAAAATAGTGCTGGAAAAAATAATGATGGAAAGACATACCATGTGTTTTGGTTGTGAAGATATGAAAACATAACAACTTCTACCTCACAACTTGTAACACAAAAGACAAAAATAATACTTTTAAAAATTGTTAAACAGAATTTATAGCATAGTAATTTGTGGTAAAATGATCACTGTCGTGGTTTGAATAAAACTAAATACATTTTATTTGTTAATAAAAAATACTTTTAGAAAAGGTTCAAAATAATACATTTTTCACACTAATATTGAAAATGGTACACTAAAAAAAATGGTTAGAGTGCTATATTAATTTTTATAAATACCAGCGTTATTTTCATGCATTGGTTGAACCCAGATGAAAAGCAAAGTACTACCTTGTTATATTGACAAACTGTAAATATTTTCTTTTAGTCTTCTACTTTTTTTTTTTTTTTTTTTTTTTTACCNACCGACGACTAGTCCGGCCCCGGGTTTTCTAATGAGGCCTAAAGCATGGCCCCATCTTCGTCTAGCCAAACAATGATAATTTAGTTTCCGGTGGGAATCGAACTCAGGACTGACAGGTCTATATGCCTTGCCCCAAGTCAATTGCAACTTCTACTTTTTGAGGCAAAGAATGTGTATAATATAATTTGGGCCTCAGATTCCTACCGTAAATGTAATGTCGACCTAAGACTTTTGTATATTTTTTCGATTATTTAATTTTTGTTTGTGTTTTTCCTCATCTTTTTAAACACTTGCTTACTGCAATTATTATTAGAAAACAATCAAAGTTCACGTACAAATTCCATCCAACATAGAGAAGATAATGCTATTGTTCTCGACTTCGTTACAGTATGTATGACGTAGATTTTTATGCCATTGTTCAAGCTATTCGAGTGAGAATCGGCGATATATTGACAAACTGTAAATATTCACGAACCGTCAAGTTTTGACGTGCTTCTCAAATTCTTTTCATCTTTTGGTTTTGGTTTTTGGATACTTTCTTATAATAGTCTCCAAAAGATGTAGAGTGTCATTTCAAATGTCTTTATCGGGTACAGTGAGAAAATCGCCGGTTCTCACTCGAATAGCTTGAACAATAGCATAAAACTCTACGTCATACGTACTGTAACGAAGTCGAGAACCGGCGATTTTCTCACTGAAAAAGGCCACGGGACGACCTTGTTGGCTCAAAACTGCACCAATGCCTAACTTACAAGCATCACAATGCAACTCGAAGACCTGAGAAAAATCAGGTAGAGCAAGTATAGGGGCAGAGACAAGCTTACGCTTAATAGTGTCAAAAGCTTGAGCGGCCTGGGTAGTCCATACAAAAGGCGAACCACGCATGCAATCTGTCAACGGAGCCGTGATATCACTAAAGTGATGAATGAACCGGCGATAGAAGGATGCGAGTCCATGAAAACTTCGAACCTCCATAATGGACCTAGGTGTCGGCCAAGACTTGATAGCCTCTACTCTGCTTGGATCCACGTGCAGACCCTCATCAGAGATGATATATCCCAAAAAGAGCACTTGCGAGGCGCGAAAGAGACACTTATGCCGAGCAGCAAACAACTTATCACATCTTAAGACCAAGAGAACGGCCCTGAGGTGCTCCAAATGGCTGGATAGGTCCGAACTAAAAAATAAAATATCATCAAAGTAGACGACAACGAATTTACCTATGAACGGACGCAAGGCTTGGTTCATGACACACATGAATGTACTCGGTGCATTAGATAAACCAAACGGCATAACCATCCATTCAAAAAGACCCTCACGTGTCTTAAACGCCGTCTTCCATTCATCACCAGGACGAATACGAATTTGGTGATAGCCACTTTTTAAATCCAGTTTTGTAAAAACAGAGGCCCGCCCAATTTGGTCTAAAAGATTATCAAGACGAGGAATACGGAACCGATAACGCACCGTGATTTTGTTAATAACACGACTATCAACGCACATCCTCCACGAACCATCCTTCTTGGGAATCAACAATGCAGGTACAGCTGTAGGACTGAGACTTTCACGGACATGCCCTTTATGAAGAAGATCTTCCACCTGACGACGCAATTTATCATGTTCTTGCGGGCTCATACGATAATGAGGACGATGAGGTAACACCGCATTAGGTACTAAATCAATATGATGCTGAATATCCCGTAGAGGTGGTAACCCTTGTGGTAAGTTATCGGGAAAGACGTCACTAAACTCTGCCAGAATATGAGTAAATGCCTCAGGGACCAGCACTGAAGAGGGCAGGGACGCCGGGGAGGTAACCAAAGCCCACACGGTGTCAACAATTTCCAAATCTTTCTCAAAAGCCTCGCGCGGAAGAAGTAACAGAGACTGAGAGCCACTTGCCAGTCATTTGTCTATGCATCTGACCGGAACCACTGGTGTGCTCGCCGGGCCTTCCTAAGAGGGAAGCAAAGTAACCGTCCGACCGCCAAAGACAAAGCTGTAGGTATTAGCTCTGCCTTTATGCAAAGCATCACGATCAAATTGCCAGGGGCGTCCCAACAGAAGATGACAAGCATCCATGGGCACAATATCACAACGCACAATATCACAACGCACTTCATCACGGTATGACCCAATCGAGAATGTCACAACAGCCTGTGTCGAGACACAAACTTCTACTCCTTGATTGAGCCACGCCAACTGGTAAGGGGCAGGGTGAGCTTCAACCGAAAGACCCAACTTTCGAACTGCCTGTTCAGCGAAACATTGGCACAACTACCGGAATCGATAATCACCTTACAGACTTTCTCCTGAATCGTACAAGTGGTGCGAAAAAGCGACGTACGCAGCCAGGACTCAGTCATTCCCCGAGGAGCTAAGCAAATACGACGCACCACCAGGCTATGACGCAAGTCTCCTGGAATGAGGTCATTATTATCTTCCTGGTCCGAGAGATAGTCGTCAAACCGGGGTTCACCATCCTGATCGGGCGTATCTTGCACCATCAACCCACGACGAGATTGATTAGGACATGCCGTTTGGCGATGCCCATGCTAGCCACACGAATAACATCGTAACGCTCCTGTTCTTGCTGGTCGAGAGGAAGCTATGGTATCAGACGCAAGACTCTGTTTTGAAACAGAGCTACGACCATCCCCTGTTTTCGAAACGGGCTCAGCTGATGAACTCGAATCAAATCCTCCATGATGTGGCGCATGAAGACGAGAGGTGGATGTAGACCAAGATGAACGCAACTGGATCTCCATTGCCAATGCTCGTTGGTGTGCTTCAGAGACAAAAGTAGGATTAAACTGTTGTAAAGCTACTTGTAACTGATGACGCAAACCACCAATAAATCGAGAAACTAACTGATCCTCGGTCTCAATCACGGTTGTACATGCGATCATCTGGAAGAAGTCCGTCGCATACTCCTCGACTGAACGGCTTCCCTGACGAAGGTTCTGGAGTTTGTTATACAACGAGCGTTCGTAATTATAAGGTAAAAAATTACGACGCATGTGTTTCTTCATTCTTTCCCAAGAAGAAATCTTATCTTTACCAGAATGACGACGGGTCTCTTTCAAAGACTGCCACCAAGTCATCGCACGGCTTTTGAACCTTGTAGCTACCAAGGGCACGCGCATATCATCCGGTACTTGTTTGAAATCAAGGATTTCTTCTACCATATTGAGCAAATCAATGAAGTCTTCGGGATTGAGGGAACCTGTGAACTCATGAATGTCTAGTTTAAAGCCGGATTCCCAACGAGCCGGTGGCTGTTGACCGTGATTCTCGTCGTGGCGAACCACACGATTATTTTGAACTCGACGGGCGTGATTCTCGTCCCAATGAGCCCGACGTGGAACAGCAAACAGATTGTCCACCAACTCCTCTTCCTCGCTGTTGTCATCACTACCAACAACATCGTCGTGAAGGGGAGGGTTATGCTGTGGATGGTCACCGTGAACCTGGTCCGGTGGGTTCTGTAACACGGTGGTTAGAGCATCTTGAACAGCGGCAAGCAGAGCTTCGTGAAGGTTGGCTGTAAACGTCTCCATCATCCGGTGGAGTTCTTCACGTTGTTTCTCTTGAGCAGTCTTACGAGGCACCATGATAAGCTAGAGGCAGGACCGTGTTTTAATTGAAGAATTAAAACGAGCTGGAATCTGATACCAACTGATGGAGAGATCAAACCGATAGAGCAAAGTTCTTATTTAGTCTGAGAATTCCTAAGAATCTATGCCTTCTTATTTCGTTGAGAACGTTAATTCTGGCCGGAATAAGGAAGAAGAAAGAAAGCTGCAAACTTCTTTAATATTAAGCAAAGGTAAAAAACGTCCCTCACAAACCTAAGGATCGTTTGTTTATATAGGGTAGAGATAAACCCTAAAAGTTATGAAAAGGAAAAGTAAACTTTAAGGAAAACATGAAAAGGGAAAGTATCGAAAAACCAAAACCAAAAGATGAAAAGAACTTGAGAAGCACGTCAAGACTTGACGGGCATGCTGCATCACAAACCACCTAAAGGCACATGCATGGCAGATTGGAGGCAAATCTAAGACAAAGTTAGCGAGAATTCGGTTTTACGGTTTTTAATATCATTCATTTTTTAATTGTTTGGTTACCTCCCTCCATTTCATACATTGTTTACAAATATTGTACACAAATTTAATTTATTTTGTTACCATTCTTTTCATTTTTGGAACCTCTTACTTGATACAATTTTAATTACAATACATTCATAAAACTAAGGTTTTTTAAACATTATTTTGAAATTTTGTTTCAACATAATTTAAACCATATTGTGAAATATAAAGAGTTTCAAACAAAAAAATCACAATTTTATCAATTTGGTGATTAATAATTATTTTGTTACAAAATCATAGATTAGAACCGGAATAAACTGTTTTCATTGTTTTCTAAAAGATTTTGGTTCTTGTAAATGCACTTTCGCTTCTTTATACATTACTGTAAACAGTGAAGTACAAATTTTATATAATGACATAATTTATAGTGTTATTATGAGATTTTTTCATTGATTCCACAACATAATTTATAGTGTTATTATAGTCGTACATTAATCTTTCTCTTTTTATAGTAATGATTAAACATGTCTAACAACCTAATTCACACAATAGTCACAAAGGTGAATTACAAAAGCAAGTCACAGAAGTTGATACTTATCATTTAATACCAGTTCATATCAATCTAATCAAGTTGTCAAAAAGTAGAGATCAATATATTACAAATCACTAAGGTGTCAATCAAAGCAATCATGTAATAAGCATAAATCCTAATTCCTATATGTTAAGCCACGAAAAACCTAGTGATAACTATAATTTCCAACAAAATATCTATTCAAGAATGATAACAAAAATCATAGCAAAAGCAACAAAATTCAATATCATAAAGAAATAGAAAGGGTTCAAAAAACTTCTCCAAATCAGAAGAAAAAGAGGAAGAGATCTTCTCCTTTAAGCAACAAAACGAAATTACAAAAGAATTTAAAAAGAGAAATGAAAGCAAAGTGCTCTCTCCAGGGAGTTTTGGTGAAAGGAGAGGCACACTCTTCTTCTGCCACCAAAATGCCTTTATATAGAGAGTGTGAAACGTCTAAGGGCTTCAGTGAAATGGTAAGAGAATATCAGTTGAAGAGATATTCGATCAAATATGTTGGGAATTCGATCTAATGTAGCAAAAAATATATTAAAATATATTTTGGTAAAAACTGAATATTCTCAAAAGCGTTTCGAAACTTTTCGTGCAAATCCTTCTCAATTCGATTGAATCCACTCAAACTCGATCGAATGGGCCTTGATTTCATCATGGACCATTCATGGGATGCTTTTTATGGGCTTCAAGAAACATTTTGGGCCATATTGGATCGAATCCATTGGCAATCAATCAAATGTCCTTCGCGTTCTCCGATTGCTTCATTTCGAGACTGCACAGTCTGTCTTCGCTAAATCAACATAACATAAGATCTAACCAATGGCATTGCTTCATTCCACTTTAATATGAAAGCTGACATCTTCCTCTATCTTTTGTCTAAATCGTAGACCAATTTAAGAAGGTGAAGGTCTTCATTTAAGACCAAACATCTGATTCGTGGAACTGATCCTCTATACCAATCTTCAAAATTAAGGACTTAATTTTGTTGTTGTTGGGCCGAGTAACTTGATTCCAAGATCATGTGACATCTACTTAACTTTGCTTGGTTGTCTTTAATTCTCACTTCAATCCAAAATGCACAAAAATTTCATTCGGACCCGAACATATGGTGTTGACTTGCTAAACTTGGAGAATAATGCCCACTTATGACCTAAAAAGTTTTATTTTCACAAAACACTTTGAAAATACAAAAGGTGAAAATCACTGGTGTCATATTAAAATTCTTTGGTTTCGTTAAGAAAAATACCAAAAGTCTATACTAAAAAGCGGTAAAATATCAAACCTATCAAAGACCCTAAATCGTAAATAAAAACGACTCAACCATAGCTGAATAACACATAGCTATCAATAAGAAAGTACGTATTATTCACCTTTTTGAGATAACAAAATCTGTTTAGAGAACAAGAGATTTTTAGTAACCGAAAACAAGAGCAGTTAATAGTTGACCTACACAATTGTCATAACTATGATATATATAGGATACAACATGACCTTGGGCCAAAAAGGTAATCTACTAAAACTTAGAGAACTAAATCTGCAAAAATAAATCTTCATCTTTGCTAAAATCATGTCGGGTGTCGATCAACACTAAGACATTGTCGATAGAAGCTTGAAAGTTTGGTGATCGATACTTTATTTGTACGATCAATACTCGGAGGCATGTCGACTCACACTTTGCTGGTGTCGATCGACGCTTGGCCCATATTTATTTTATTCTTCGTTCATCTTTCCAATTTTCATCATTTTGATCCCAAAAGCTCCAGTAGACACCAAAAACTCTCAAAGTGTATTTCCCCTGTAAATGATTCAAAAACACTAAAAAGACTATGGTTCCTAGTATAAAAACCGCAAAATCCAAGATACATCAGTATCCCACCGGTGAGTATGGCCGGCGGAAGCCCATGTGTTCCTCATTTCTTTCCTTTCTTCATTTGCGGGCATATTCAATGTAGACTCCCTGACTTGGTTGTACCTTTCTGTTTAAAACTTCAAATGACACGAGGTTATCTGCATTCGAAAGCCAACCAAAAGGATTAGCTTGTGTAAACCTTTCAGCTCATTTCATGTATTGGAAGGTGATAATGTTTAAGAGACCAACCCAGACGTTGGAGGCTAGCAGGTTGATTTGTTTGGAGGATATAAATTAACTTTATATATAACCTAATAAACCGTTTATTTTTTTGTTGGCAACCGTTTTCCATACTATTTTTTTTTCCAACTGGATATATTAATAAACAAATACTACAGAGTTTAAGATACAAACAAAAAGAACCGAAATTTTTAAGTATACATGTTTGAGTAGAAAGGATTATGTACGAAGGTCAGAGTTGAACACTTCCAAAAGCCATCTAGGAGGCCCTGATTCTAAAAAGGAGTGAACTCTATTTTGAGTGAGCCAGGATTGAGCCATAATTAGAGGGCCAAAATTTGATGTAGCATTCTCCACTTCCAGGTTCCAGGCCGAGAAGAGACGCAAAATAGCTTTTTAAAAAGTGACTTGATAGAGTAGTGCTGGCCAATCTTTAGGTTGTTTGACAACTTTGATGAGAGAGGTATCTTGAGCTCCAAAAACCAACTTCTGCACATGCATATCAAACATGCTTCCGAGAGCCCATATACTGCCAACAAAATGAGCTTGGTCTAAGGAGGCAATGTCGAAAAAAATTCTAATGCTGTGAAAGAGCACCGAACCTTGATCATCCCTTAAAACCCAAGCAACACTACAAATATTTTTCTTTGCATCCCAAGAAACAGCTAAATTGCATTTGAGCCAGTTCGGTGCGGGAGGTTTCCATATATTTCTTCCCCTCAATAATCTAGTGTCCTGATTAGGAATCATTATATCTATCTCCTGAGCCAAAAACCAGGATTCACAATCGTTTTTGATCTTTTAGATTGTATCAATGCCTGAGAATTGTCTACCCACAATAGATAGATGATTTCTATTTTTCCAAATCGTCCACAACACCCAGGGAAAGGATCTTCTAATTTGAGGAGGAATAAGTGGATTTGATTGCAAAGACAGTAAATAATAAATGTTGAAGTATATTGAACCTGAGTGAAAGCCATTCAGTGGAAATGGGATGTCTGAGAGAGCCCAAATAAGCATGGCCGCATGACAATCAAACAGTACATGATTCTCGTCTTCAAACTCCACACCACAAGACTGACATCTTTGATCAAGACGGATGCCTCTCTTCCTAAGGTTATCATTGACAGGAAGAGTGCCATTCAAAGCTCGCGAGAGAAAATGTTTAATCTTACTAGGGATTTTGAACTTCCACACCTTAGTTTTTAGATAGTTAATGTTGGGTATGTTTTTTTATATATGTACTAATTTTGTATACTAATTTTGTATATGTTTTTTTAGTTACTATCATATTCTTTAGATAAGGGTAAAGTTGAATTTACATTAATAAAAAAATCTAGTTGCACAAAGAACAAAAAAAACTGACCCTTGTAGACAATTTGCTCCAAATATTTAAATATGGTAAATAAGGTTAATTGAGTCATTCTATAATTCTAACTACAACAAAAAAAAATTGTTGAAAAAAAACTGAAAAACTGACCCATTTAGACAAATTCCCCTTTTTGCAGTGCATGCATCTTAATTTGGACCGTCAGATTATAGCAGGACCCATGCCTCCAAAGATCAACGGTTAGGTCCGGAGATTGGCTATGAGTGAGTGGAGCGTGAACAACCTTAACCATGACCAGATCCAGGGCCGGCCCAACAAATATCAAAACATGTGGCTGCCTAAAGAAAAAGAAAAAATATATGCCCTCAATATTATTCGAACCCTGGTTGATTTACAATCAATGATAACAGAACCATTAGACCACAATAAAGAATTTGTTCAATTTTGTTGCCCCAAATTCTTATTAAAATTTTGGTGCCTAAAACTTGTGCTTTTTTTTTTAGCCTCGGGCCGGGCCTGACCAGATCATTCAGACCTAGTGGATGCTTATGTTTGTTTCAAGCTTGGTCGTCGTTATTGTCTATAGGAAGATTGAGAAATGGTTCCAGAGGAAATCTTAAGTTGGTTGCAATGTGCAAATCTTTGCATCTTTGTTAGGTTGTGAGGAAAAAAAAAAAAACAAATTTGACGTTGCAAAACTTGAAGCTTTTCATTTGCTAGGTTGTGAGAAAATCATTCCACTCGTTTAATATTGTTTGAGTACTATGAATATAATTAATTTAAATTGATGGATTACTTTATTCAAAACATGTTTTTTACTTCAACATTTTATTGTATTTTGTGTTCCATTGATGCTATGTTTGAGTTCTCTCAATCCAAGATAAAACCGTTAATAAACCATCCATTTATTTTGGCAAAAAAGAAAAAAAAAATTACACTAATGATTGTTTGAATCGAATATACTACTTTAATCTTATCATAGATCAAGATATACATCCGATAATATTTTTCATATTTTGATTGGATAAATATAAATTAAATACTGTATCTCAATTCTCAATCATCGATTGTAAGTGTAAATAAATCCTTAGAAGATCAACGGTGAAAACGTCGGGTGCAACTGGTTGTATTATTAGAGTAACAAATTTCAGAGTAATCTACAATTACTCTCAATTATGTTAAATTTACACCAATTGCCAAAATATTAAATTTAGAGGAATTCTTGTGTGAGATCCATGTAATAGAAGAATAAAATCAGTATTCCTGTATTAGTGTAGAAAAGTATTGAAGAGTACAACCTCTGTCGCTTTCTCTTTCCCAGTCTCAAAGTAAAGAAAGCTTGAATGGCGACTCCAACGATAAGAACCGTCGCGAGTTACTCAACTCACCAAGATCTACTACTCTGTCGATTTGTTTGGAAACGAGTTTAATGTCACCGTAACGCCGACTTCCTCCGTCAACAGCCGATGGGTTAGCGACATCCGAACCTACGAATGTCCTCCGTACTCCTCTCATCCTCTCGTCGTTGGCGTCGGCATTCAGTGGACTAGGTATACTCCACCGGGTAGCTACTACGAGTATCCTTCGTCAAATCGTTACTACTCCAATCCTCCACCTGTTAACACTACAGTGATCCACAACTACGAAATTCCTCAGCCGAATAGCTACTACACCGATCCTTCACCGGGAAATAACTACTACGGCGATCTTTCACTAGGAAATAACTACATCGATCCTTTGCCGTGAAACAACTACGGTGATCCTTCACCGGGAAATTAAAACGCCGATGCTCAACCAGACACTCTCCGTTTATGCGTAAGGTAAACAATGTCTCATAATCCAAATTTCTCACCGTGACCATTTCCTCAGCGACCTCCGCAGCTTTCTCACGGATCGAGAGACCACTTACGTCGGCGTTTGGAATCATGGTTTGTAATTTGTGTAATAAATATTGCAAATCGAATAGTTGAATTCGCTCATATGATGGATGTTTGATATGTCATGTGTGACTCGGATGCGGAGACGGTTAATCACATTTTTGTTTCTCTGTGAACCTTTGCCAAGCGGAGGTTGGTCTGGCTCCATCCACGACAATATAGCCTCTATCTATTCTCGCTAGCCAAGAGACAAGTTGCTCTTGAGGAGATCACACTTGTACCACCATACATCCTTTGGACTTTGTCAAGAAACATAAATAAAAAGGACTTTAGACACTTGATGCAGAAGGAATATAAATTAAGAAGGTTTCGCCAGCTCATTGGAACCCACCTGACATGGGACGTTTGAAATGTAACCTTGGTTAGGCGTGGAGTAGACCTCATCAAATCGTAGGAGTACCTTGGGGTTTTACGCAACCACCTTGGTGAAGTGGTATGTCCGAGTAGGAAATTTGAAGAAAAAGGCATTCATGGTCTGTATATTTTGAAACTTCCTTTGTTATGAATCGTTTCATCTTTGTTCGTTAAATTTTCGCTAGTTAAGTTTCTTCCAACATTATTTTTTTTGTTTTAATATAAGAATGGTGATAATCTCTTTGATAAAAAATTAATGATAGTTTCAAGTATTAAATGTGAACCTATCATATTAGACCATCCTCATTAGTGACTACTACTAATGAGTGTCTTTAGAATTAATTACTAATAAATTGAATATTAATTTATTCTAATAACTCCACTAACTACTTCTAACAAATTTTTCAAACCTTCAAACATGAGTGTCTTAAGAATAGAAAAATTAATTTATGTACAAAATGTGTATTTTAATACAAATATTGTTTAATTAAATTTAAGAGAAATTACCTAGAATAACATAAAATTATATCAAAACTGCTAGAATAACATCCTCAATGTGGTGTGTACTAGAATAACATAAATGTTTTGCCAAAAGACATAATACCCTTACATTAAAAATTTTATTACATTTGTGCCATTTACAACTAAATAAATCTGTCACCTAATAAAAAAAAAAATCCGCCGTCACTACAAATAATACTGTTGTAAGTGAAATAAGTATGTCACAAATAACCATCTGTTCTTCTCGAA